>BGPR01053762.1:0-10342 GCA_013235015.1 Araneus ventricosus | reverse complement strand
AAATTGTAGGAAAATAACCATAACCCATAAGAGTATTCATTATGTTAATAAAAATATTTTTGTTCAAGTCATAAAATTCCCTGATGATACCCAAAGTTAGCCCATCTGGGCCGGGAGCCTTATCATTTGCACAGGAAGCAAAAATCCTAGAAATCTCAACTTCCGTTATTTCAGGGAATCCAAAATAATTGTCTCTAAACCTAATCTGATTTTGATTTAAATTTGTCTCCAGTCTAGAAAAAAAGTGTTCCAAAATAACCTCCATGCTCTCCCTAAGAGAACCAGTCAAAACTCCCGTATCCCTCATGACACATTGAACTCCACCAGTTAAATTGTAATTCTTCTTGACTAATTTGTAAAAAGAGTCAAATGTATTGACTTTGACAATACTACCCAAAAAGGTTCTAAAAGAATTTTCCTTGGCCAAGGCAAATTTACTGACATAAATAGCTAAGTGTTTTTTAAAAATAATTTGTCTCCTAACTCTCTCAGTTGTCTCATAAATTTTTTGATACCTGCGTCGCAATGCCCTAACAAGACTACGCATGGATTCTAACTCCTGGTTCCACCAAACCGAATTTTGTTGTTTGAAGTTCCTAATTTTCCTTGATCTGAAACAAATATCAACTAAACCCTGTTGAATATGTTCAATCAAACTATCAATGTCATCACCAACTTCAAACCCCTTATTTACAAAAATATTTAATAGTTCTTTAAATCTCCAAAAATTTAATTCACTAAGTTTCCATTTCTTATTTTTCCTTTTGTTTGGCTTAGGATCCATAACTACAGTAAGTTCCATAATAAAATGGTCACTCAATGTCAATCTATCAGTGATGTTCCAGTTTTGGAGACTATCAGGGTGAATGTTTAAAGATAGAGCCAAATCTATCCAACTTTCCCCTTGTGGGCCACTGAATGTAGGGAGGGAATCAGATCTATTAATAACAAACAGGTCATTATTATTAATGAAATCAGAAAGCTTTTGACCTCGAATGTCGGAACCTCTATTTCCCCAAATAGGGGATTTGGCATTGAAGTCCCCAAAAATAATAATTTTCTTGTGGACATTGTTTAAAATCACAGATTGCAAAGAAGCTAAGTCCTCGTCAAAATTTGAACTAGGAGTACAATATATGGAACATAGTATAAAAATTTCATTACCTGTGTCCACTTCTATAACAACTAAAGTTCGTTCAGTCAATAGCGCAAGTGACCTAAATTTTGAATTAGAAACAATGAATCCTGCCAAAGGTTTATAGTTGTGGGCGTACTTATGAAATTTATCTGGAAATTCAGTAACCTTGTTTTCATAAACATAAGGATCATTGAAAGAAACAATGTCATAATTAAAATTAATAATATCTTGACTCAGCTGAATGTTCGCACGACGTGTGTGATTTAGGTTAAGGTGAGCACAAAAAAAAGGAATTAATAACTGGGCAAAGAGCCATAGTTTGTTCTTGACATCACCAAGTCCACTTCTTTTTCTCTAATTTTACAGTCGATTGCCCTTGCTGAATGCTTTGTATCAAACGTCGTTCTAAATTTTAAATTATGTGACTCACAGTTTATACACTTTGGATCTAAGGAACATTCTCTTTCTCTATGACCCTTGGTCCCGCATCTGAGGCATAGACCACTTCCCTCTCTGAAGTTCTCGTCCCTGCATTTCAGGGCTATGTGACCATATTTGCCACACCTGAAACATTGGACAATTTTAAGATTCTCTTTAAATGAGAGTCTCGTCCAGTTTAATACTATTTTTTGTTTTTTCATAATGGCATTAAAGGCCTCCGGGTTCATTGACACAATCATGTTCTTTCCATACCTACTTCTAAATGAAGTCCTTACCGTTAAGGTTGCCTCAGACAATTCAATATTTTGGGACTTTAGGCTCTCTAGAAAATCTTCATTGGAAAGATCCTCTGTGACGTTATATATAATAATGCTAGGATCTTTGAGTTTTGGCTTGAAGGCCTGAAACTCATCCTTGATTTCCTCCATTTGTTGCAATTCTACCAGAAGTTTGTCGATATCGTCAGAAGAAGGAGCGTTTATAATAATCCCTCCCTTTCCTATGTTTCTAACGCTGTTAACCTTAACATTAATGCTTGATGGTGTTATCTTGGACTGTATTCTCTTTCTGGTCTGATCAGAGGTAACTCCTTCAGTCTTAGGGTACACCATAATATTGTGTGATTTCTTAACCTTTGATATCGATCTGTCCCTAATATTAGAAGGGGGGACCACAGATGCACTCACTATTTGAGCATACGATGGTGTTCTTTCTTTGGGCTCAGAAGAGAGCCTCCCCATCAGTTGCCCAATCATTACCTGCCGCTGCACTATAATTTTCATGATTTCCATTAGAGGCTGTCTGATCTCTGTCTGTTTAGTAATTGTGGCTTTTGAAGTGGCAATGGCCGCCTGAATCTCATTTTCGAGCTCCATGGCCTTTTCTAGCAGACCCTTAATCTCCGGAGATTTTCCCTCGAAGGGATCTGAAACACCCGTTGAAGTATTTTGTCCCGTATCCATAGTAGCATTTTGATCAATTTGGCCATCGCTTGACCCAATACGGGAAGGTTGATCGGCCATCAGGAAACCTTATGTGAAAACACAGGGACCCAGATGTCCAGGACACTTTTGAGTTACCGCCGATGTTTGTGCGCTGTCCAGAACTAACTCTTTTTTGTGGATATCCGAAATTATTGGGCCAAAAGAGTTGCCGTCATAATATTCACTTAGGGGACAGCCCAAATAGGAATAAACACCAACAAGATCCACAGTAATTAAGTAATTAACTGCAAAATGAAAGTCAAAGTTTTTAGCCGTTGAAATCCTCTGGAGCTAATCTGGAAGACTAAGCAATTGAAGTTCAATCAATCAAGTAACTAATATTGAAGAAATTTCAACTAGACACAGCTCGAAACAGATCCACAAAAGAATTCTTCTAAAAATTTCAAGCAATCAAGCAACAAACAACTTGTTGATAATGAATCAGTTCAGTAAAGTCATTCACGAACAGAACCCAAAAACAGAACCCGTTCAACAAAAGGGTCATGCGCAGAAAGTCAATTTCATCCAACATGGATGCCCAAAAGTGGGCGTACACAGTCTTAGAAACTTTACAAGTACATAAATCCAAGAAAACACAAAATTTTCACAAAAAGTATTTACCGGAGTAAAGCAGGACACCTCAAATCACATCTCCGATGCAAAAGAAGCTCCAGCAAAAGTATAACACCATTATAAATCACTTTTTTCGAAGAGCGAGAAGACAACACAACCACCTCTCTCGATTCCAGAACGCGTTCCTCCTCCCGGAGTTATCCGGAGGTACCTGTTCCAATCTCACATCTATTAGCAACCTGTTTTTTAGGTATTATCTTTCCTGTATTATAATGCATACGTGAGTAGATAATGTTTCAATTTTATTGATCTAAAAATGTCTTTCTCACTTGTTACCGGCTAATCAGGGACACTAAAACGAACTACTGCTCATGCGCCGAATCCCTTTTAGTGTTTCAATATGATTTCCGTCACAACCTCTTCTGTCTCAAAATTATCCTTAAAAAAGTTTTCTTCCGAGAAGTAAAACTTGTAAATTTTAATTTGGACACAGGCATTTACATGAAACAGAGAAATCAAGATATTAAGTTTTGCACTCTTTCTTTGGAGAGAGAGAGAGAATACCGTATTTTTTATTTGACCGCATCATTAAATCTTTGTGCTTTAATCGATATATAAGTATTTTTATTGGCAAAGTGTATGCCTTGCTATAAGCAAGTCAGTGTTTGAAATGAAATTTCAGAAAAATTCCAAAAATTAAGCTAACTTTATTATTTAGAAGCGTGTGAAATAATGAATGAAAATCAACATTTGAACGACTTTTATTTCTTTCCAGGTCATCTTCACAGCAAGGTATAATCTCGCATCCTCCGTACGAGATGATATAGCCTTGGATGATATAGAATTAACACCAGGGAAATGCGAAGACACAAAGCGTAAGATTTTTAATTCTTCTTTCATTGCATCAATTGATTATTTAATTCGTGTAAATATATCTATTCCTGCACATGCCCTAATCAAAAGATATTTCTTAAATATCAATGAATAATGATACTCTCTATTCACACGTTAAGTTATAACTTAATAAATAAACATAAAATTTATTAACAGAATTCAATATAAAAGCTATCTTGGTAATTCGAACTTAAAAGGAGAATAAAAAATAATTTCAGCTTCTTGAAATGTTTTGGTCATGTAGTAAATAATTTCAGCTTCTTGAAATGTTTTGGTCATGTAGTAAATAATTTCAGCTTCTTGAAATGTTTTGGTCATGTATTAAATGATTTCAGCTTCTTTAAATGTTTTGGTCATGTAGTAGAAAGTTGTGCTCGATTAGTCACCTTGATATTGCCACTTTATGATTTCATTGCGACTCTTCGGTGTGACCTCTAAGGAATTTATTGAAAAATAAGGAAATGATTTAACAAAGAATTAATTTAATGAAAAAATAAAGAAATAATTAAATTATTTTTTGTTTTTCAACACGTTCATTATCATTGTATTAAAGAAGAGGTTTGTCGACGTCACAAGCTGGAATAAATGCGATGGCTCAAAATAACAACAAGCATGATACACACGATAATTCAAAATAATTTTTAAAATTATTTTTTGGAACATAAAAAGTGGATAATTAAAACTTTGTCTCAATTAAAAATCCCAACTTCCTTTTGAAATCCTGCATTTGGAATTTACTCTGGGTAATCCTGAATGAAGAAGCGACTTAATGATCCCAACTTCCCTTTGGAATTAACTCTGGGTAATCCAGAATGAAGAAGTGACTGCATGATCCCAACTTCCCTTTGGAATCCTGCATTTGGAATTAAGTCTGGGTAATCCAGAATGAAGAAGTGACTCATTGATCCCAACTTCCCTTTGGAATCCTCTATTTGGAATTAACTCTGGGTAATCCAGAATGAAGAAGTGACTCAATAATCCCGGAATATCCATGACAATTCTTAGAAACAATTTTAAATTAGGCCCATTTTTCAGACTGTATTTCTACAGTGCTTATAGCTTGATCAAGCTAATTTCTAGATTTAATTGTGGCGTCTATTTCTTCTGACGTCTCAACGGTCGTTGCTGTTTCGTAGTAAATGCCGTCACTGATACCTCACATGAGAGGAAGTTTGGCTAACCCAGAATGAAGAAGTAACTCATAGGTCCCGGATGTCTATTGAATTTCTTCGAACATTTTTATGATCGGTTTATTTATTAAATTAAGTTTCTACTGCCCCCATGATGCGATCACGCTGGTCTGCATGCTTAACAGTGACGTCTATTTCTTCTGCGAACGTCTCAAGGATCATAATCTTCAGAAAAATTAATAGAAAAATATGGAAAATACTTGCTCTAAATGTGCTTGAAAGCGTTCCAAATGATGTTTGGTTCAGTAACAGTACGAATGGCTAATGCGAGAAAAACTGATTGAAAATGGTTGTCGCATTTTTAATTCGTTTTTGCTTAATTATGACCCATGAAATCTCGTATGATTGTAAATAAACCTGTCTTCCCTCTTATCAACGTTACAATAAATTGAATGTAAATGGAAAGATGTTAATCCATTAGCGCGATACCCAGCTGTATAAACGGATTATCGTTCGTTAGTTAACTATGTCTTCTCAACATAGTATTCATTCATCATCAGACACTGATAGATTCATCTATTTTTGGGAAAATCCAAAGGGTTATTTGGTCTTTATCTTACCTTACTGATTGGTTAACGATGCCTACCCGTCTGTAACGCATATTTATTGTAAATGAAATGGGTGTCTCACTTGCGCTTCGATTGCTGTGTATTGCTAGTTTCATACTTTGCGTTCGTAAGTATTATTAGCTCACAATCCGCATTTCTTCGTTTATGAAATCTGCTTTCTTTCCAATAAATTTTAATATTTCATTCAAAATTACACTCACAACGTATCAGCAAATTTCACAATGTGTTGCTTTCGTTCTCTTTTATAGGTGACGTCACTCGGCTGTGCAGTTTTGATGATTATGACTGTGGTTACGCTGCCAGCAGCACAGGCTCTCTAAACTGGGAATGGAAATCGCTAGGTCGCGCAACTTCCAGTTTCGGAAAGCAGCCAGACAACGATCATACGCTCGGAACCTCAGTCGGTACGTAATAACTTTTCACTAAATGACAGGTGCAAGAAAATACTTCTAATTTATTTAAAGATGCCGATTTGAGTGCTTTCTCAGATGAACTTAATCTGAATAACTCGGGAGGTATTTCAGATGATGGCTAGTAACATAAGCGACATAGCTACAGTTTGACTTGAAGGTTCCGTTCCATAAAATATATAGAATGTTCTATTCGATGTATTTAAAATACAATTCTCAGATAATTGAAAATCAATATAATTTTGTTTATAATATAATGAGTAGAAGATGAACATGAAATGATTTTCAAGTCGTAAGATTCATAACTGAAAGTAAGTTATACGTTCGACTTTTTCTTTTATGGAGAAAACAATTTAGGCAAATATTAAGCTCAAAGTACAGGTATCAAAGCAATAACACATTTATGAAATATTATAGTGGCACTCAGGTGCATTTTAATATATAGAATTTAATTCTCACTGTATCAGTAGTTTATTTGATAATCAATTTTCTTTAATTAGCACATTTTGGAGTTATTTCAAACGATATGAGATACCAAATTTTTACTTTCACGACTGCAGACTACATATTTTAACAAGAACCATTTATGGCTGTGAAAGAAATCGTGTGAGATTTTCATCACCATAAGTTTTTAATTGGTAAATGAACCCATTAACGTCGAGATGAATTTTATCAATAATATTTTGTATACTTTTAATACTGACATGTCGTGAAACCAACTGGAAAATTATTTTAAAAAATTCTGTCAGAAATATTTGTGTTTTATTGCCCTCGTAAGCATAGCTTCACTATTTTGGCAAAGTCCTACTGATGAAAAAAACCTCTATCAAAGTCTAAAATTACGTGAAATTCCAAAAAAACAAAACAAAACATATTATTATAATTGATTTACTGATATATTTGGTAAATGTAAGTAAAGTAATTAATAAATCATTGAACAAACCTGCTTTTTTCTTCTTCACATTGAAAAAAGCTACTGTCCAGTCTGGCTTGAACATAAAAAGGCTACATTATCAACGAACACTTGATATGTGCTGCCATGGATTGAATGCAACAGAAACGGATACTTAAAAATACTTTTTGCAAAATTTTCTCAGAAAAAATAATTCCTGTGCGTTTATGAGGGATTTTTAGAAGTCATTAATGAGTTAACACGATTCCCTAAGGAAACTAAGGGATTTATTGATATATTGTTTCAGCTGCTAATTACATATATTGAACGAAATACTTTTTTTTAATTTCTTTCTTTAGGAGGCTATTGGATGATTGGTACGAATGGATTTTTATGGTCCAGGTTACAGACAGCCATGTTCAGCAGTCCCGTGTACACAAAACCGAAAGCTAATCTAAATTGCCTGCATTTTCACTACTGATGCAAAAACTCCCTCTATCAAAATCTAAAATTATGTGAAGTTCCAAAAAACAAAACAAAACATATTCTTAAAATACTTATATATTTACTGATATATTTGTTAAATGTAAGTAAAGTAATTAATAAATAATTGAACAAACCTACTTTTTTCTTCTTCACATTGAAAAAAGCTACTGCCGAGTCTGGCTTGAACATAAAAAGGCTACATTTTCAACGAACACTTGATATGTGCTGCCATGGATTGAATGCAACAGAAACGGATACTTAAAAATACTTTTGTATTTTCAAAATTTCTGCTGAAAAATGAATTCCGACTGACGTTTCATGAGGAGTTTAGAGCATTTGATTCTCTAGATAAGAGCTAAAGGGTTTATTGAGTTATATGTTTCAGCTGCTAATGGCTTTAGTATTGAATGAAATCCTTTTTTTTAGTTTTCTTCTTCAGGACTATTGGATGATTGGGTACGAGATGGATTTTATGGTCAAGTTACACACAGCCATGTTCACGTGTCCCGAATGTAAATACCGAAGCTAAATCTAAATTGCTGCTTTTCCTGCACGTAAAGAAACCCCCACTCAGAAATCTAAAATTCATGTGAAATTCTAAATAAAAGCAAAAAAAACAAAGACATATTCTTAAATACTTACTGATTAAAGTATATGTTAAAATTAATAAAGTAATTAATAAATCCATTTAGACAAACCCTGCTTTTTCTCTTCTTTGAAAAGCTACCGCGAGTCTGGCCTGAATCATAAAAGGCAACTTTCAACGAACACTTGATATATGCTGCCATGGATAATGTCAACAGAACGGATATTAATAAAATACTTTTATCAAAATTTGCTTCTCCGAAAATAATTCCTGTGCGTTTAGTGAGGCATTTTAGATTCATTAAAGACACACCTTATAGGAACTAACTCTATGATATATTATTTTAGCTGGCTATATGATTAATCGAAACTTTTTTTGTTCATTTCTTTAGAGGCTATTGGATTGATGTTAGATGGAATTTATGGTCAGCGTTACCGCACATGATTCAAGCAGTCCCTGTACACAAAACCGAAGCAGATCTAAATACACCATTTTTGCACTACATCGTGGAAGGCAGCGGGACAGAGGGAAACGTCAAGGAGGCCTACTTGTCCGTTAACTTTCCCGGTTTCAGAGCAGGACTGTCATGTCATGTATAATTACCTATCAATATGCATTATCTACTTCTTCCTTCTTTAAAATCTATGCTAGTATATTATCATCATAAATCTTGTTAGGTATAAGGTATTCAGGGAGAAGCATGCAGCGGAAATGGGAAGATTGATTTGTACTGCATAATTTACTATGTAGCCAGATCACCGGTAGCTCACAGCGTCGCAACTTGCCGTAAAACTCTTCCTTTTTGAGACGTTAGCAGCATTGGCTGGTATTTGGGGGCCACAAATTTCAGTGAATTTTAAATTTAAAGGTAAGGTGTCATTCTAATTTCAAATTTATTAACAAAATAGTGATAAAATTTTCTATCGATTGATATATAAGATTTATCGCATGATCTCAGTAGTTGAGAATTTTAAATTATATATTTCAATTAATTTCCGTTTTTTTTCAATGAAAGTAGTAAGAATTACGGTTGTATATCATGCGCGTGATATAGTTTGGATAGGTGTATCTAAGATACGATCGTGGCGATGTTTGTTTTCTTACTAGAATTAAATTAGCCACCAGAGGTAGCGTAGATTTTATTCGTTCTCAACCGCCACCAGTTCCAGTTAATTCCAGCTTACACATTGACTGTCAACCGTCCGCAGGGGGCTTTCGATCATGTTTGGAATTTACCTCGATGAGCCTGTCTTTTCACTGGACGCTGACTCTATATTTTGCACTTTCAAAGGTCTAGGATTTAATCCACGTTAAGAATTTACACAAAAGACATCAGAGGTACAAGGAAGGAATTATTAAACAGCAGAAAAAATACTTCACACGGATATTTGTTTGCAAGAGAGGCTTTTGAACAAGAATATTTGAAATAGTATAGCCAAGTAAAAAAATGTTCACCAAAACATATATGTTTTATTTTATTTGTTTTGAATCAGTAAACCCATTTCTCTCTTATATATATCTAATTAAACGTCAAATTTTGGGGAATCTCTCAGATGAAGAGGCAATTTAAAATCATGATGGATGATTTTCTATGAGATATCATAATGAGTTAAGAAAATTATTAAAGACAAAAAAACTAAATAAATAATATGTAAATGCTTTTCAAACACTGTTTAATAGTGTTCTAAATAAGGAGACGATGAAAGAAAATGCAAGAAAAATAATAGAAAAGAATACAAAAAAAACACAATAGATATCCTTAAAGCAAAAAGAATTCCCAAACTTTCATTAAAAATTAGTTTAAATGTGATTCAAAATCAACTTACTCCAGAGTATTTCTTTTTCAGAGCTCCGCCTTTACAGTTTTATTTTGTTCACAGATTTTGATAAATAATTTTGTGGTGTAAGTTAAGATAGATTAGATCCATAATAATGAGGGTTCGCACCTTTATTATATCATAACATGATTATGTTTTATGCTTGATTGATCTGTCTTTATCATTTTTAGTGAATTACTCTGAATTAGTACGAATACACTTTTATAAACCAAAATGTATTTAATAATGTCTCAACATAGGTGTGTATAAAAGCCAGTAAAAAACTAAAACAGTAACATTGTTGTAAATGCAACCGAAGTCAATTAGAGACGACAGAAGTGTGTAAGACAGTTGGATCTTCCT
>BGPR01053761.1:0-10342 GCA_013235015.1 Araneus ventricosus | reverse complement strand
AGCGAGTTTGCGGGGAACTGACTTAATTTCGCTTATTTTTCTTATCTCCACTGCGTTGGGGATTTTGGCTTATTTCTTTCCCCTACATGTGTTAGGAGTACACGAGAGTTTCGGGGAGGCCACTCCCGCTGGTTACACACTACCTTGTTTCGCGCAGCATGGCAAAATACTGGCTCTTGATGCCATAAACCCCCAAAACCTAAGCCCTGATCCCATGGTCTGTTTTTAGGCGATCCGCTTTCGTCATTGGGGATTTACTGCCGGTCTGAACTCTACTAGACTCGTACACAATCTACAACAGCAAGTAGCAAAGGGCTCGGTCATTCTGAAAGATTTGTTACATTGTCTGACGCATTACAAGCAATTAAGAGTCCAGACCCAAGTTTGGCAATCAATATGGTAAACGCGATTTACAAATTATTCCAAATTCGGCCGTCTGTACATTTTTTCAAAAGCTTATCTTTACCTAGAAAACGCAATGTAATTTTAACAAGATTTCGAATATGTCGTACTTGTCTAACCCCAAAATGCAGTCTACGTTCTGATCCTGCACCTGTCTGCAGTAGATGCAATTACTTTTTATTAAAATGCATCTTGTGTACATGACAAATTTTTTCTCTTCAACGAAAAGCCCACTTTAGTGCGACTAATGTTAATCCTAATGATATCTTGGGAGACAATTTTCATGCAAATGTTTTTAGCTTTCTAAGATATTCAACTCTTTTGCATGAGATTTAATTCTGTCGCTTTTACACCGCTTCAGTTTAATTTTTAGTGTGCGATTCGTTTTCAACGAGTGTTTGTCGCAGTATGGCCAAGTCTGGCCTTTGTGTCATAAAACCAAACGGCCAGTAGGAACTGTGCAGAGGTCTCCGTCTGTTAACTCGCTTCCTTTGATACCGAAGATTTACCGACATTTCTCTGGAACGTTTGAGCCGCCCCACAAACCCTCGAGCAATAACTATTCTTCGCGGTCCCATGGCGGGTGATAAGGCATAGCACGGACTAGTATCGCGGAACAAGGAGGGGGTTTATCAAATTTGATATGTGGTAGTGACTTCTTTCTAACAAATCGTTATGTATTCCTAAACAAGTTTAAACTGTAATATTTTGCACATTAAACGGATATTGTCTATTTTTTTATTTTCAAGATAATGCAAGGAAATTGAAAGTAATCCTTTTATTTCTTTGATATTTTACTATATTCTTGAAAGTGTTTTAAAACACTCTACCGATTTTCCAATTTTTCTTTAACCCTCCGAGCGGCACAAACGTCTTTTTACGTTTTCCATGTTAAATTCAAAAGCAGATGGCTCGCATTTATATGTATATTTTTAAACAATCGTGGATAAAGTGTTCTTAAGACTTTGGGGATGCAACTAAATGCAAAAATATCGATTCATTTACTTTAAAAGCTAAGTTTACAAACACGACAGCTAAAAGCTCAAAATTACTGGACGCTCGATGGGTTAAAACACTATTTAGGAATAAACATCAATTATATTCACCTTGTATTATTAATATAATTTAGACGTAGTTTTCTGAAACTTGTGCTTAAAACTAACTTGGACGTTAATATATTTCGGGCACGACAAAATTGCGAGAAGAGTTGTATTGAATTTTGTAACCTTTTTAACATCGATTGGTTCTTCCTGCAGGACTAGCTATGGCAACTGAAGAGACCGTTCAGACCGCTGAAGCCGTCACAAAGAAGCCTTTGTACCTCCTGCCTAAATTCACCGACTCAAGATGGAAAGATGGCATGTATGATGCGGAACACAAGATAGTTGTTCCTTCGATGAACATCAGAGAGGATGAATTGCTGACTTTCGATCAGCGGGTGGAAGTGGAGACACGCTCGCTTATCTTCCAATATCAACTTAAGTATGCCGAGAAAGAGTATGAATTGTTGAGAAAGGAATTTCAGAGTATTGAAGAAAGGTTGAATCAACGAGAAGCTGCCGATGTTAAACCGGTTGAGCATAAGTTTGCGAAACCAGCTGATCCGGTAAAGAAGCCTGCCAAAAAACAAAAGCCTGGGAAGAATCGGACCACGAGCAATTCTGGTTCAGGATCGGACACGAAAGATTCTTCTGATGATGGCAAGTCTAGCAAAGAGCGTAGTGGGAATCCGACCAAGAGCAAGTCTAGTTCAGACACGGATAAAGAATTAACCTCGTCTCAAGAAGAAGCTCGTCGTAGATCGGAAAGATTAGCGAAACAAAATTGAAAATAGCATGATGCATGCCTGTTTTTGTGAATGTGTCAAATCTAATCCAACTGAAGTCTTGAGTATAACTGTCTTGTTTCCGATTTATGCATGTTACTATTTCAATAACGTATTCCGTATTTAATCCTAATGTGTTAAACTAGTGCTGTCTTCTCTGTGAAACTACTCTAAAATGGCTTGCATAAAGCAACGGTTTGTTGTGCATCCAAATTTGATTAATAAAATTCAATTTCTTGACTTCCACTGGGAATTCTTCCATACAACCTTCTTGACTCCTATTCTTCGGGAGAGTAAACTAGTTCGAGATAAAATTGCAAATAAAATGAATCTATACAGGTTGTATATAGTTCACTTGAAATTGAATTCGTATTGTGGCACTCTTTTGCATCTTTTATCGTGGATGACTTCGAATTGTAATATTTATTCGAGACAAAATGTGTTAACTTCAGTTTCAATAAGTACTGAGAGTAGTCGGAGGAATCCTGCAGTCCACATAACGCCCTGCTAACTTACGGGAATTCGTATCGAAATAAACCCCAATCTAGCGCGAAGCCGTCCGTTATGCTGAATGGCTGTCGCCGGCCACGGCCCGATCTTTCCAGTAGGAAGCGCGTGCTATCACCCGCAGAGCACAAGCCCCATCCATAATTGTACCCTCCAGGGGAACGAGATCCCGCTTGGTTATCCGGCGGCTTCTCATCCATTGGAGGGATCATGAGAACGTGGAACTACCTTATGGGGAATAGGCCTGTATTGTATAGGTAAACCTCCAAACGCTTCATCTATTAAATTCCACTTTTTAGGTAGATCTCTTTATAGGAATACTACCCGTCGCAATGGCTCTTGCGACAAGACTCCAGGAAAATGTCTGCTCATCTTCTCGCATGGTTCCTAGATGCCAAAACCACCCTTAGTGTAAAAATTGTATACAGTACAACCCTAGTTCACCGAACTAAATGGGAGGGGGGAGCCATGAACATCTATTACTACTTTGTATCCAATTACAGTAGTTGTTTGGCGCAGCATGGCCAAATACTAGCCCTTGCGCCAAAATCCCTCAAACAAACCAAATCAAGCAAACCAATTACAGCAGGTAATTCTGAAATACTTGGAGTGCAATACGAATTCAAAACTCTCTTTGTAGGCTATAATTATGTTCTTTATTAAGGTTAACCCTCCGTCGGGCACAATATTTGCACTGGCGAGTTCGCCTCAATGTAGCCGAAAAATGCGGCAAACAATGTCGTAATTAATATAATTTCCACTTATTAATGGTGGTACCCACTAATTTTAATTTTGACATTCTAAGATTAATCGCCGACTTTCTTGGGGGAGACTTGAAACGAAAATATTAGGGATATAGTTGCAAAAAAAGTCTCTCCTTCGCGGTTATTTCCATATAGTGCGTGTTTTTTGGATTTACGATTTCGGAGGCATTTTGGAGGCACCGGATATTTGCTGCATTATAAAATGCGTATTACGCTTTGCCATATTATATCTTGTGCTTGTTTATTTTCTGGCTGAAGTGCGCCATACAAATGGTAAAATTTTAGTGAATCCATATTAGTAATGTTGCAAAAGTCTTGCTGTGGGTGTATGGTTTAAACAATCGAACACGCAGGATAATGAAGAATGACGGTTTATTTACAAACATGCAGGAAAACACGTAGCGCAGGTACAGGAAACAATAGTTTTTGCACAGATTAGCAATGTAAACAGACAACAATTCACAAGTAATAACAGTTCAGCACTTTAACAACACAACAGTCAGTAAATAACTAATAACGACAATAACAGCACTTTCAATAGCGCTCAGCTCACCAGCTTCCTAGCGCGCACTGCGGACAAAGCTCTAAAGTCGTTCCCAATGGATCAACACTCCTCTGATCCAGGCGCCGTCCTTATATACTCTCTCTCCGACAGGCCGTGATGTCACATGGAGTTCTCTCGTGTATTCCCTTTCCTAATAGAAATATCGAGAAAAGGGTTGTATCTTCTGGAATCGTCTATTTGTCGCCAAGGTCGCCAAATTTTTCGCCAGGTCTCTAAAATGGTCGCCAAGCTCGTCGCGAAGTCGGGGATCCCGGAACAGGCGCTTTCCGTCACTCCATGCTTAACCTTGTAAAACTCTCTTCCCAACCATCAGACTAAGGGGTCTATTCTGGTACCCCCGGTTGGGTTGGGTTCCGTTGTTAACGTGCGGAACCCAATCCAACCGGGGGTACCAGAATAGACCTCTAACATTGCTGGGAAGCGACTTTCTATGTTCGTAACAATAAAAATAAAGGTTCTCACCATCACGTGACTTGCTTCTTAATGATCTCATTGCACCGATCTTGGGCAAGAATTTAATTATTTTATCCTCTGCTATCGAATCATGAAGAAATCAAAACTACCTTCTAATTATGATTATTGGGATGTTTCTCAAAAATGCACATCTTTAGAATAAAACAAAGGACGAGCCTTCAGCAGTGCTAAGTACCGTTTAGTTTCATGGCGTCATTTAGAAGCAAGCAAGTCGCGTGACTCTGACAGCCGATGAGGAGTGACCTCATTCCCTACTATGTAGGATGCGATTTTGAACCGGAGAGGGACATGTTGTCGGGAGGGTGAAGCGACCAACGTTTGTAGATGGGCCATCCAGTTCAAACAATGCGGAGTTAAAATTCCCATTTTCCCACAACTCCCTTCCCATATAGGAATTTTAGTATGCAGCAATCTTGCAACAAGTTTGACACGGCAAGATCGCAAGTTCGCAACAAGACTCCAGCAAGTTAACGCAAACGAGTTGGTCACCACGCATCAAACTTGCCACGAATTTGTCGCGTCTAACTCGTTGCAATCTATAGCAAAAACAGTACGCAGACAAACCTCGGATTCGAACCCCCGACAGCCCACTTCACAGCCAGCCACTCGTCCAGCAGAACTCCGATAGGAGAAGGTGGATTGCGTTAATAGATCGTGCATCTACACGTTTTATTTTAAACTGCTTTCTTGATATCATTGATTTTTAAAAATTTTGAGCTAGGAATATGATTTGAAGTCAAAGAGCGATTTTCGCTAATAACTACATTTTGCTAGTAGAATAAATTATGAATTTAGGGTTCAAAAGTAATTACTTTTATGAGACAAAATTGCAAGTTATTATTTTTCAACAAACATTGTCCTGTTTTTTGGATTTAATATTGTTTATGAAAGTTAAAATTTTAACATTACGAAAAAGGCGAGATATAGTTTTCTTTAAAGTGAGAGTTCTATATTTAGTAAAAAGATGAATTTTTCAAATTTTTTTTATAAAAAGACCTAGTTAGTTTTTTTAACAAATCATCATTGAATTAGTAAAAAGGACTGTCTGAGAGATGCTATTTAAAATCGGATGTTTTTTAAAACAGAGACAAAGATCAAAACCAGAGGTGTACAACTAAATCCAGGTTGTGGTGTGTAAGTGTCCTGTATCAATTTTGCAGCAAATTTGTTTTGCAACTGTGGTGTGAAGTTTGTCCTAACAACTTCACAGCAAACTTGTTTTGCAAGTGGGTTGGTATATTATGCTTTGTTACTTTGCAGGAAGTTTGCTGCAAAGTTGCCGCATCACGTTTGTCATAACGCGCTAATATCAAGAAAAATCACACTTTCTGCAAGTTTGCATACTTTATCTGGGTTATGATTGAAGATGGAAAAGTAGTTAAAATTGGGTGAATTGTCGCCTCGCAATAACTAACAACTTTTGTAAAAAAGTTTTTTGATATCTAAAATTACTTAGAAAATGGAAAACATTTTTCATTATACAACCTGGACTGCTTTTCACCCCCGCGTATGACGCCTCGTTGGAAAGCTGTCATCAGCTTTATTCCTTTCCGTCTTCTTTCATTATCATAGTTCCCTTTCTTATGGAGTTGGTGAAGAAAATAATGAAGTGCGTTGTAATTTTCTTTTGCTTGTATATTTCTAGAAACGTTCACTTTCCCGCTTGCCGGAGGAATCTTTTCAGATTGTGGCAGTCTTTCAAGTGAACGATATATACAGGGTGTTACCGAATTCGGCCGACAAATTCAGAGAGGTGACAGTAGGCATCAAGAGGATGAAAAATTACCATAGAACATAGGGTCCCAAACGACGTTTAGTCGATGAAAATCGCAAAAATAGCTGAATTCGACCGACAAATTTTGAGTGGTGATAGTAGGCATCAAGAGGATGAAAAATTACCATAGAACATAGGGTCCCAAACGACGTTTAGTCGGTTAAAATCGCAAAAATAGCCGAATCCGGCAACACCCTCTGTAAATATCGGTATGCTACCGATCAGGAGAAGCCAATCCGTGCCCCTTTTTAGTTTTTCTTGAATATCTCAAAAACTATTCAGTTTTCATACTATATGTTTACAACAAATTATAGAGTGTAAAATTCCCTACAATTAATAACTACTTTTCTTTTTCAGGTTTTAATATTTTTGCAGAAGATGCCTTTAAACTAATGTTTCGCTTTCAGTGATTTACGACCCCTGGATCACCACACCGGCTTGTTAAATACCTGAAAAGAAACTTTTAAAATGCGCTTTCATTTAAAAAAAACTCGTAGTTGAAACATTATTAGTTTTTCTCTTAATTTTTAACAATTTCCAACAATTCTCGGACACCCTGTATTTTTGCGATTTTCACTGACTGAACGTCGTTTGGTACCTTATGTTCTATGGTGATTTTTAATACGCTTGACGCCTACTATTACCCCTCTGAATTTGTCGATCGAATTCGGCAACACCCTGTATACCAACTCTAAACCGCTACCTCTTAATTAGAAAAGTAGATGAAACCTTCAATTCTCGTATTCTCCCATTTACAATTTGTTCTATTTATCTTTCATCAATCCGGTTACATAATAATTATCTTGTCCCATATTCCATTTTAAAACATATAAGTCGGAAACGTTAAATTTACATTTAAATATTGGTGGCACATGAATCGAGTTCGAAACGTTCTAGAACTATCGAATTGCTTTTATCAAGGATATTTTCTTCGGTGTTTTTTTCTTCTCTCAGTGTTGTCCTGAGTGTGTCATATATTACCTTCAACTTTTGGATAGATTTTAACTTGGGATGCATTATCAAAAAATACGATCCGCGTTGGTAGACTTTGTAGAGCATAGTGCTGCGCCATCTTATGTTATGTATATAAGTCAGTATCCACCTCCGAAGAGAGGGAATTCCTCTTGTCTAATGGTTAAGATGCTCGACTGGGGACACAAAGGTACCAGGTCCAAAACTACGCACTGCCAAAGTGGTGACCCGGAAGAACACGCAAAACCTACTTTCAGTCCCCGTAATAAATGGCAGCACCAAAAATCAATCACATCAATTCCATCTTCTGCTGCATTCAATAGAGGGCAGCACTACAACTTCTATAGCAATGCAGCTCTCCCAATTCAAAGCCTATGACCCATTTCATAGCACAAAGTCTATAACGCGTTTCGTACCACAAAGCCTGCACGTGCCTGTGAACATATAATCGGGGCAATAATCTGCGCATATGCACGCAGCACACGGAAGTGCAATTATCGCTTCCTTGATATTCAGATAATATCAAACAAGCTGGAGGTTGCTCCTCTAGTGCACCGTGCTGCGCCATCTAATTCTGTAATGTATATAAGTCAGTTTCTACCTCCGAACCATGGGGAATTCCTTTTGTCTAGTGGTTAAGATGCTTGACTCGGGACACAAAGGTCCCAGGTTCTAAACAACGTACGGCCAAAGTGGTGACTACCGGACGAAGCATACGCAACACCCACTTTCAGTCCCACTACTAGATAGCAGCACCAAAAATCACATCAATTCCATCTTCTGCTACATTCACCAGATGGCAGTACTACTTACCCCTACATCAATGCAGCTCTCCCAATTTAAAATCTATGATGCATTTCATAGCGCAAAACCTGCACGTGCTTGCGCACTAACTATGGGGAAGCAATCTGCACATATGCACGCCACATAATTATCGCTTCCTTATTCAGATAATATCAAAGAAGCTGGGGGTTGCTCCTGTAGTGCACAGTACTGCGCCATCGTATGGGATATATATAAGTCATTATCTACCTCCGGGCAATGGGAATTCCTTTTGCCTAGTGGTTAAGATGCTTGATTTGGGACACAAAGGTCCCAGGTTCAAAATTTTTATTTTTAACGCTTTGACTGCCGCTATATCCATATACGGGTGATGAGGATATTAGGACTTTCTATCTAATTAGATGACCCCTTCTCCTCTATCTCTTGATCCTCAAAAGTCCGATTTTTTAAAAATTGATTTAAAAATATTTTTTGACTTTCATTTCTTGAATAAAATGTGGGGAAAATATTTTAAAAATACCCTATTTTGTTTTAAGTATGGTGTATGGCTAAAAAAACAGTATATTACCAATTGACACACAGGGGCTTTATAGAATTTTATCAAGGATTTTTTTTCTGTAGTAATGTCAAACGCGGATGAAATGGTGGGCGGTGATGCCGAATCTCGTGTGTAGTCCTCAATTCGAGATTCAGTTCTCGAATTTTTTTTCTTCAATTTGAGACATAGCGGCTTTATAGCAAGCATACGTCTCAAACATACCTTTCTACTAAACCTAAACGGAGGAATTACAATAATAATACGGGTAAGGGATTTCCTTCAAGATTTGAACAAACTATGCTATCTTCAAACGAAGCGAAAACGATGCAGCCTTGAGTGAAAAACATCAATTTATTTTTATTCATTTATCAGCACTCAGGCTGTCACCTATATGTTGTAAACTGATTTAATAAAAATTTCAGTGTGTATCCTATTGGCAACAACAGGCATTAGAGCTTCAGTTTTAAAATTAATTAATAAATGTCGAATGAATTTCTGAAATTTATGAATGATAAAGCCTAAACGAAAATTTTTCATGATGCGAGTCATTATAGTTATTATTTTTCATCATTAAAGAGTATTTATAAATATTTTAATGCTTATAAATAATTAAGAAAGATTAAATAACAGACATTAGAGCTTCAGCCAACGTGTTAAATTGTCGATTACTCATCCCAGCTTCTTTCCCTACACGTAATATATGAGGGTTTCCAGCAATAGAAAATGCTTTTTACCGTCAATTAACTTAGTTTCCTACGAATGGGACACAGCTTTGGGACAAAGGAGTTGATCTCGGAAGGTGTAAATCAATTACTGGTATAATTATTTAATTAGATGTCTTCATTGGAGAACGTAATTATTTTAATTTTTCACTTGGACGATCTTGGCGTTCTTTAGGATGGCTCTTTCTGTCATCTAATTTTGGAGCTTGTTTCTATTAACACGTTGACTGTCGCGCCACCCATATTCGGACCTTCTAATTACCGCTTCTCCGCTATCCCTTAACTACGGTAAAGAAGGAACATCCAATTAGATAGGCGTGAGTCAAAGTGCATGCGCGGCAGCCAAACGGGTCAATTCTGGTACCCCCGGTTGGGTTGGGAAACGTAACTTTTCCCGAACGTTAACAACGGGAAAACTGACGTCTCCCAACCCAACCGGGGGTACCAGAATAGACCCCAAAGTGTTAAAGTGAATCGAGTCTCTAACCGAAACTTTTAACTTCTGAAGCTCTGAATGTTATCACAGGAAGATTATAACGTTTTACTGTATCTCTTTCTGACCTCTATTTTTCACTTTAACAATTTGGGGACTATTCTGGTACCCCCGGTTGGGTTGGGCGCGGATATTCGGACCTTCTAATTACCGCTTCTCCGCTATAATCTTAGCTACAGTAAAGAAGGGACATCCAATTAGATAGGTCTGAATCGCGGGCGTGGGCCAACCTGTTAAAGTGAATCGAGTCTCTAACCAAAGCTTTTAACTTCTGAAGATCTGCATGTTATCACAGGAAGATTGTAGCGTTTTACTGCATCTCTTTCTGACCTCTATTTTTGGAGCTCGTTTCTATTAACACGTTGACTAGATGTTCGGACCTTCTAATTACCGCTTCTCCGCTATCTCTTAACTATGGTAAAGAAGGGACATCCAATTAGGATAGGTGTGAATCTGAGGCGTGAGTCAAAGTGCAAGCTCGGCAGCCAAAGTGTTAAAGTGAATCGAGTCTCTAACCAAAGCT
>BGPR01053760.1:0-10342 GCA_013235015.1 Araneus ventricosus | reverse complement strand
TTGTTTTCATGTATAATATTTTTAATGTAAAAATTACTATTGTATAAATATTATAATGCACAAATTCCTTTTCTGATCTGAAACGTTTTTAATTAAAATGAGAATATCAATTGAACCAGACGATTTTTAAAAACAGCCGTTTTCTCCATACATTATTATGTTATATAGGTACTTCAAATTTTGCTAACAATTACTATAGTAAAAGAAAGGTTTAAATGAATATTTGGAAACAATTAAATTAACTATTTAATTATTCATTAATTTAAAGCATGAAAATAAATCAATATTTGGTCCCGATATAAATTGTTAATCGTCTACTTTTAAAATTTTCTTCTATCATTCTTTCTTCTGGAAACAGTTCATCGTATTATTCTTGTTTTTCAACAAGAATATTGTTACGAATTCAGTTTAAAATTAATTTTGAAAAATATTAAATGAGAGAAACAAATTTATGGAAATGAAAGATATCGCGGAAAAACGCCTTGGTTAATTTTTAATTAAGTGAAATTTTAAGCAACTTTTAGGCTTTAAAAAGTTGAAGGTGACCTTTCTCGTTTCTTAAATAGTGTTCGAAGTTTGGTTGAAATTAGTCCCGTGGTTTAGGAGGAGATGTGGAACACACATGTATAGCCACAATTACTTTTATTTAAATTAAGATAATTATAAAGATTAAGATTGCTGGCATATAGTATGAGCCATAAAAAACGTTTTAGTGAAGATTTTGTCACAAATAATTATTTAATTTTAATTAAGTAAACAGTTAATTTTAATTAATTAAACAGTTAATTTTAATAGTTAATTTGATGATTAGTTAATTTGACAGATTACTTTCATTTCATATTTAACTAAACATGGCGGGACCAGGATAATCCAATATATAATATACAAAAATGATAGATATTTAAATAAAAGTTCCCTTTATCCTTTTTGAAATTGAAAAATACATCCTTTACCTTAAAATTGTTTTGGGATTTTCTGCCTGAGTATTTGGTTTTAACCGTCGATGGAGATTTAAATTTACTGTTCAAATTGAATTCATTCATATCCTAAGCTTTAAACACACGTATTAAATTTGCCACTCACAACGTTTAATAATTTTTATTCTCTTATATGTTAAGAATTTAGCGCCTATTATCTCTGTAACCAGGGAGTTCTCTAAATGAGCCCATTCTAGTAGTGTTACAGTGTTTCATGTCGTGTGATTTTACCGTGTGACAAAGTAATCTTCGCACAATTCAGTATATTGTAACCTAGATTAAATAAATTAATTTTTAAATTTAGTCTTTCTTCATTCGTGGCAAGAGTCAGTTTCTTGTTACTGTTTCAGATAGGCTGGCTTAAAGTTATCTAGGAGATATTTGCACTGCTGAGTTGTTTATTTCTTTATGACTCCTACATGTTGACTGATTATGTGTTGATATAAAAAAAAATTGACTAATGTACTGACCGATAAATCTAGAATAAGCTTTTGGAATGATGAAACATTTATATTGTAAAAAGTAAATTGTCATGAAAACAGAATCATAGCGTAAATATTGCAATGTGTGGAAACAATAAAGTCATTGACTATCTCACTATTCATCAATATGAAATATTTCATTACTTTTGTATTATTGGCGTAAAGGAATCTATCTTTGCCTTCAAGCTTGCCGAAAAGGGATTTTTTAGCTTAAATCTTTACACACTTTTTAATACAATTTCGAATGGTTTTACAAGCCTTAATGTTCCAATACTTTTCTCGTAAGTGTGGCCTTAACATAGAAGTACCAGCATGTAATAGATCACTATGTCATTATCAATAACTTAACTACTGTATTATGAGAAGGTAAAATAATAGGAAACTTAGTCATTACTATCGTCTTTATTAGAAATATTAGTTTTAGCTCGGATTAGACCATTCCAATCAATTATTGATCTAAGCTTCTTAAGTGTATCGTCAATTATACCCTTAAATGATTCCTTCCGAATCAAAAGCATAAGAACTATTTCTGCTTTCCCTAATTCAGAAACAGACAAAGTTTTCTGAGGAATCGCTAGCAATTTTTCTCAACTTATTATAAAATCTAAATATCCAAGCTATCATGCGTACAATTTTCCTAACAGATGAAAAATACTTACAATAAAAATCAACATTTTCATCACTTTTTGTTAAAGTAGTTACAATAGTTTTCCGCTTTTCTGAGCTAACCAAATCCTCATCTGGATTTTGGCAAACTCTCCTCATTTTAACCTAACCAAGAAGGTCCCTCCCACCATTTTTCTTGTAATAATTGTTCTCCAGAACACCCTCGAGATAGTAGATCTGCTGCATTAAGTGATCCTGGAACATGGCGTAACACGGTGACAGAAGTTAGTGAACGTATTTCCCTTACTCGATTTTGATCAAAAGTCCCCAATTTTGATCTCGCTGTACTCAACACAACGCGGTAGTAAAGTCTGTGCAATAATAAATATTAACATCGTGAAGTTTAAGATCATTGATTACAGAGGACAGTAATCTAGCCCCAATTAAGCAAGAGACCAGTTCTAAACAGGGTACAGTAACAGTTTTCACGGGCGTAAATCTACTTCGGGCATGTACTAAACTATTTTATCTCCATGATTAACTCTTAAAAATATGCATGTTGTATAAGCCTTCTGGCTAGCGTCACAAAACACATGCACACTCAAAGATTTCGCTGTTGGGGAAATATTAAAATAACTTGGAACTCTTATATTGACTATTAAATACAACTGGTGATACCTGGATTTAAATTTTCTTACTAGGTCATCTGGTAGAGTATCATCCCACTTAAGTTCCAAGTTTCTTGTAAAATCAACTTGGGAATCAACATAACAGGTGTTGTAAAACCTATCAGATCAAAACTCTGATGAGCTATAGCTAAAACGAACCCTTTGGTAATAGGTTTCACCAAGGTAACTGTTCTACTTTACGAGATAATGTATCTGTATCCGTATGCCATACGAGGCGTAAAACTGACACAGTTTCCTCTGTGGATGTATCCCCATTAAGCACTACACTATGCAAATTAGACTTCCAACCTCGTCAAGTGAAATTGCCAGAAGACAATTATTTGGGATTCCAGTATGAACTTTCGCATTTCTAATTCAGAATCTAAACTAGTTACACAGTTGTCAACGTAAAATCCAGTCGTAAGTATTTCAGATGTGCAACTCAAATTTTCTTGAACCTTATATAAATGACATTGCAGTGTAGCGTCCAATAAATAAAGACTACATGTTAAATCGAATACTACTCTTCGATGCCTATACTCCTCAACTTGTTCCAAGTCATCTTTTCTCAATCATAAGAAACGTAAATAATCAAGATCTTTCCCCCTAATAGGTATTTGTAAGAAAGCCTTTTCTATGTCTGACGTAACACCAACGTAATTCCTACGAAACCGATAGAGAATCGTTAGGATTATTTCTCTCAAATTGGGTCCAGTGGCCAAACAATCGTTTAACGATGGAAAACCTAATGCGAGTGAACTTGAATTAAATACTGGTCTTATACTCGTGGTGCTACCTTCTTTTATAACTGACCTATATCGCAAATAGTGTACTCGACCCATAGCGCCTAATTTTCAATAATGCCAAGAATCAACCAGTTATCAAAAATTTTCCCATAAGCTTCTAATTTACCAGATGTCATTAATTTCCTTTTCGTACTCAAAAGACTTTTTCTGCCGATTTTCTATTTTCAGGTAACGAAGAATGGGATTTGTTTAATCTCGGAACAAATGCGGTTTTGACCAAGTAGTTTACACTTATCACTGTTATCAACATTACTCAATTCAATAGCAATTCTTGTATGACACTTCGTGTGTCTAAATAGCACCAAATAACGATTGCTTTAAACTAACTTTACTTGTAGGTACATAATTCATACTATGAGCAATATCAAAGCTTATATAAGATTTCATAGTACCAACATCATAAATTGTTCTTATAAACATTTCTTTCTTGCCATTACATAATATTACAATTAAAGTTTTTAAATGTACATCAGATAGTTGTACATGACTGTATAAAGTACTGGTTTTGGTTTCATCATCTCTCCATTTGAGAGTTTATATAATTTATTAGGCGGTAAATCTGGGCACAAAATAACGAAATGTCGTTTCTTACAAATACGACATATGCCACAATTTGCACTGGTTTGCCCTGTGAAATCGCTTAAGGCACACAAAAGAGGCTTTTTTCTTAAGAATCTTTCTTGGAGTCTAAATTTATGGTTGACACTTCATTACATCTCTCAGATGCCTGGCATTTATCACAAATGTTGGTGGTGCAGAGTATGGTAGCAGGTTTTACGATGATATAACAAGGAGCCACAATCTTGAGAAGACCAATTAATTTTATTAAAAACATTTGAAACTGATAAATGAGCTGAACTCGAGTTCATAAAGAAAACATAATAATACATACATAATCATCATGATAACTCATCATAAGAACATCACTCCAATTCTGCTTTATATACTTATGAAATAACTAAACATTCCCATCTTTGGAATGACGTTATAACGAATCAAGAACCGAGGTTCAAATCCTCTTCACCAAAAGCAGATAAATCGAACATTATACAAATGTGAAGAACATAAATTGAAGTTTCGTCCAACAACAAAAGATACAAGCATCAAATTTCTTAAAGTTACGAATATTTTCAGTAGACTTATTATTAATTAACAATTCAAATGCAGTTGACTCAACAGGTTTAGATTCAGAATACGGCCTTACACTTTTATTTGTTATTTTTCCAGTATTAAAAACTTCTCTAGCTATTTTAACTCTAAATTCTCTGTCCACTTCGCGTTTAACAAAATCTATTAATAAATCTAAGTCGCTCTTACCTTGTGTGTCCTTAACTAAATGTCGCTGTCTCTCTCATATTTTGACAATGTCTAAGGGTAATGTCGATTCCATTAATGGGAAAAGAATGCCCGCGTATTTGTCTTTTGTGAGTCCTAAAGAATCCAACGACCGAATTCGGGTCTGAAGTTTATCATATAATGAGGATAATTCACAATTTTTGATATGACGAGCTGTAACAACAGGTCACAAATACACACTTGTATCGAGACATTTTCTTCACCGAACCTCTCCTTGAGGTACTCTACTGCTTTCTTATAATTCTCGGCCGTAGCAGGAAAGCTTTCTACGATCTCCCTTGGGGCTGAGCCGGGCACCGTGCTCTGAAAGAGGTACTGATACTTATCACGGTCATATATACTGGTTTCCTCATGCATCTTTTGGAACAGAGTCCAGAAATTAAGCCATTCTCTAGGGTTGCCGTCAAAGGTTGGCAACTGAATCTCGGGTAATTTGCATTTAGACGCCGAATCCATCCGTATAATAGGGAAAATCTGGTCCATTTTTAGCGTCTCTGGCAAAGACATTTTTAACTTTTATTTTCATAGCGATGAATTTGTCTTCGTAGTTTTCACATGTAGTGTATTCTTTTTTGTATTTTTCTGGAGTACAGTTTTCTTCTTGTAATAGATCTAGAATCTTCGTATCGCATTCCGTCAGCTGTTCAAATTGTTCGGACATCTGCTCGAAAATTTCTATATCTGATGACTTCAGTTGGGCAGCCACAAGAAATGCTTCAAGGTTGTTAGCGCTCCGTGTAAAGGCGCTTCTGTTTTAGCGCGTCCATTGCTAAGTCTAACTTCGATCAGCCTAAGAAATCGACGGCCAATTTCTACATCCTAGCTGGCTTGCCAAATAAATGTGGTAAATACTTAGTACTTATTGCCACCGTAGAAACTCCTGTATGCAGGAAATAAGTAGACTGATGATAGGCTTTTTAATATGTTTAATAACATAAAATATTTACATGCAACATCGAATTCTTAAGATTTCACTTGCCCAACGTACTTATTCTCTCCCCTAAGGCGCATGCGCAGCCAAAGACGGGGTGATGAATCCATTATCAAAAAAGGGGAAAGAGCACTTAGCCAGATGAAACACTAAATATAAAATATTTCAAGGAATTTCAACTGAATCAATACAACACATCCTCAAAGCAGGCTATGATCTAATTACATAGAGAAAAATTAGAGAAGTAATTGAAGTAAATATTGAATCATAACTTTGTTTAAAAATGTAAAACAAAGTACTTCAAAAGTTTAAAGCATAATAAGAAGTCCATTTCAAAGGGATACGCTTTGAGCATAAGTTATTTCTAAAGATATCTACGTATGTCCAGTACCTGTCAATACTGAGTTAACCCTTTCGATATCAACGTCATATAACCCAGTTAACATAACTTTATATTTAACACCACAGTATACCCCGAAATCGGAGCCAGTAAGGCTCCCTGTCGGTTGGGTAAGTATAAGTGAACAGTTTTAAAAAAATACAAACTTTTGTGTAAATATAAATGCAAAACATTTGTTAACAAAAACAATTCGAACAACTTAACAGTTCGACCTCCACTTGTGAATTGAATTATGTAATTTTTAAACATAAATACTAAATTAAGTCATTCAAATACGTTATAACAATACAAAAACGACTGATAATCCATTAATTTCTCAAGTTTCCTATGGACATTTATTGAGTGAATATAACATCTCCGAAACAGAGGGGAGGGTCACATGATTAGTTAGTATAAAAATCTTCACAGTTTTGTTAAATGTGCAATAATTAATATGAAAGCAGGCAGCTGCATCAAAAGAAGTCACTACCAAATCACGATAAAGATTTCTTTCTTAGATTTTCTCATTTCTTTCAATAGACCGAGTGAAAAAGAAGCGGATTTACCGTATTATAGAAGTAACCTTCTTTAGGAACTACAATCTGCATTTGCATGCGCTCAGAATCAAGGAGTTTTGATGAATTTTTGCAGTTAGCTCAAATCTCGGAAAATTTCGCTTCACATATTAAATCTCTTCTCTCATTAAATCCTTAGTCCTATCCAACGCAGATTTAATATTTGAAATAAGTGTTTAATATTAAAGATTTTAAATGAAAGGCAGGATTTATTCAAATGTTTCACTTCATAGTGATATTTTATACAGTCGTGGTCAGAATTATAAGGAAAACTGAAAATTGCACAGAAAAAATTTATTTCTGAAGTAAATAAAGTGAGATGTATCCATAAAATGCTTTATGCTAGAAATCATTGTAAAATGCAAGACATGTTTTGCCATAATTAACAAAAATGTCACTGTAAAAACTTCAAAATTATAAGGACAATGAATGTTTTGGCCTGAAACACGCTAATAATTATTTATCTCCCCCATATTCTCAATCACTCATCAGTCTTGACGTCATGGAGTTTGGCGGTTCATTCAGAACGTTCCTGGAAATTTTTTTCCTTGCTTTTCCGATGGCGGGCAAGAGCTCTTGCTTGTTCTGATATCGAGTACCATTTTTGTATACTTCGTGTGCCAGAATACAACATAGATTTTCCATTGGATTCAGATCGGGGCTTTTGTCCGGCCAGTCAATTAGTTTCACGAAATTAGCACCAAACCATGATTTCAAAGTTTGAGGAACATGTAACGAGGCATTGTCCTGCTGGAACAAATAGTCTGCACTCGTAATTAGCGGTGCTTCTGGTAAAAGATTATCGGCTAATACATCAACATAACTCTCAGAATTCATTCTGCCCTGCACAAAAACTATTGGAGTACTTCCCTCAGTTGCGAAACCTCCCCAGCCCATTACTGAGTCACCTCCAAATGTACGCTTTGAGAAAATTTCTTTTTCTGTACGGAGATCGTAACAGAAATATCGAAAACCATCTCGTCCATACAAATTAAACTTTTTCTCATCGGAAAAGATATCCCAGTTTTTTCCGATAGTAATGCATTTTTTTGCAAATTCCACCCTCAGTCTCTAATGAACGTCTGTAAGAGACGGTAGTGACATAAGTGTTCCCATAACGAACCTTTTATTCTTTTTGTAAAACATGTCGAACAGTTCGAGCACTGCATCGTAAGTTTAATTCCCGTTTAATTTCCGTCGAAGTTTGTTTTTTGAGCAATCTCGCCTTGTGATCATTCTTTTCTCGCGCAAAGAAACAGAGGATGGTCTACCTGTATGTCTTTGGCGACAATATTTGCCAGGATTTTTAAGAAAATTATAAATGACCATTCTCGATCTATTCAGCTTTGTTGCAATTTGACGTGCAGCAAGTCCTGAATTTTTAAAAGCAACCACTTTCCCTTAAACTCCGAAAGTTTAGTACCTAGTGGCATGAATGAAAAAATAGAATACGACGTTCCCAATCGCTTACTAAGCATTTATATGGTCTGGGAGTGCCGTGTGCAGAACAAAAAAAACATGCAAATTTTTCTTTTTAGAACACACAAATGCAGTTGTCCTTTTAATTTTGTCCATATCGCATGGCTGTCTAAATCCAAAATACATTTTATGAATATGAATGCCCCATATATTTCTATAAAAACTAATAAAAAAATGCTTCATTTATCATTGGTTTCCAGCCATAAAATTTGCATAATTTTCCGGCCAACTGTAGCCAAGATTTGGCGATTTTTCCTTTGTCCTTATAATTTTGACCACCGCTGCATGCTTAATGAACGCATAATTTCGGAATTGTGCGAGAGATTTTGTCGACCTATATTCTAATTTTAAAAACTGGACTGATCAGACTAACATCTGATTCAGTTAACCACTCTTCAAATTCAACATCTCACCAGAAGTACACTGGTGTAAAAAATTAAGGAAAATTTCGTAAAATGCGAGAAATTTGCAATTAATACGAAAACTATGCTTCGAAATAAGTTCTGGCGAATCATGTGACATTTAATCGAGTATCATACACATTTTTCAGTGAAGAGCAATTAGGGGGCCACCATAAAGGGATGAAGGCGAAAATGGAGTTTGACCCATCCTGCTTCCAGAAAGCTGATAACGAGATGTAACTTTCTTCGAAGGTTATGGTTTAATGTGCATAATATTAACATGCATTTTCGTGAGCACAGCACAAATATTCAGGAAGATATAAATGTTTCTTTAAAAAATCCCAAATTTTTCCGCATGTGTTTTGATTATAACATGCGGAGTTTTCATTCAAATTATACGAAATTTACAGAACACTCGACAATATGTTTCAGAAGTATTGTATTAAATTCTCAAGTAAATACGTTGAATATTAGAGGAAATATGAGTGTTTGAACTAAATACTTTTTTATTGCGCATGTGCGAGACGCAGCGGAATTTGTCTTTCATAAATTCAAATACAGATATATAGAGAAACTTTAAAAAATTTCAGATGAATCCCATGAAAATTCAGGCGGATATCGGTATTTCAGTGAGGTGACTTTAAATTTCTCTTTGAGAGAAGCTAAGTGATGAGGGTTCATGTACAAACAAATATTTTTTTAAATTTGAATCTTCGAACAGCAATATTGATTTTAGGAAAATTGAATGTCATGAATACCACCATCATGTACACTTATAAATTAAATACATTATTTAAATTGCATTTCTTCGAATACCATTCGAATATTCAAATTTATAAAATATCAGTTTGTGCAAGAACCGTCATCATTTAGCTTCTCTTGAAGAGAAATTGAAATTCACCTCACTGAAATACCGATATCCGCCTGAATTTTAATGGGATTCAACTGAATTTTTTAAAGTTTCTCTATATATCTGGATTTGAATTTATGAAAGACAAATTCCGCTGCGTCTCGCACATGCGCAGTAAAAAAGTATTTAGTTCAAACACTCATATTTCCTCTAATATTCAACGTATTTACATGAGATTTTAATACAATACTTTTGAAACATATTGTCGAGTGTTCTGCAAATTTCGTATAATTTGAATGAAAACTCTGCATGTTATAAGCAAAACACATGCGGAAAAATTTGGGATTTTTAAAGAAAATCTTTATATTTTCTCGAATATTTGTGCTGTGTTCATGAAAATACATTTAAATATTATGCACATCAAAAATAACAATTGATAAAAGTTACATGTCGTTATCAGCTTTCTGTGAAATAGGATGGGTGAAACTATTTTCGCCTTCATCCCTTTCTGGTGGTCCCCCTAATTGCTCGCGTGACCGACTCTTCACCGCAAAATGTGTATGATACTGAATTGAATGTCACACAATTTCCCAGAACTGATTTCGAAGCATAGTTTTCGTATTAATTGCAAATTTCTCGCATTTTACGAAATTTTCCTTAATTTTTTACCCGAGTGTACATTTAACTTCCAACAGACTTTAACAAACATTATAATCGCGTATGCAGTAGGTTTCTGCATCTAAACTGAAATCGGCGATCAGTAGCCAAACAGAGGGGGAGGTAGCAATGAGGTATGCATATCCCTGGCTCCAGTTTTAGTGGAAGAGTCACT
>BGPR01053759.1:0-10342 GCA_013235015.1 Araneus ventricosus | reverse complement strand
AAATAATCGATTTATCGAAGTAAATGTAACTTTGGTTTGCAATTCAGTAGGTGATCGGTTAAGGAAACTGATTGGTTCGAAGATGTTCTTTAATCGATCATCGATTTATCGAAACAAATTTAACTTCGGTTGAAAATTTAGTAGGTGATTGGTTTATTAACTCAATTTGTTCGAAGACTATTTGTTCATAGATTTATCGTGGGTTTTTTAATGGGATTGTTATTAGTTCGTTCTGAAAACCCAAAAGGTAAATAATTAATCCACTTCTTTCTGGAGTTATTTAAAAACAAAAATGCATGTGTTTTAATTAGATAGTAAAAGCAGTTCTTCATACTCCATTCTTTTAGGCCCCATAACAATATATTGTTTTATGAAAAGTTCTGAAAAGCACCTATAAAAACTCGGACAACAGAATTCGATACATTTTCTCTAAAACTTTTATGCATGAAGACAAATTCCTGATGTAGAAATCGTTTACAAATATTATAAAAGTTCATGCATTTAACATCCAGTTTTCCTTTTTCTTCTGATGCGTTCATTGCAAATACGGGCAAATCTCTGGTAGGCTTCTGTCGTCTATTCATCTTTCCAACAGTAAAGTGCAGTAAAAAATCTTATCCAGAGAGTCGCTTTTACTACTGTTTGTTCCGTAAGGTATTCGTTATTCGAACAAAAAAGTATTTCGCAAAATTTCTTTTTAAGAAGTATTTTAGTTAACTAATAACCCACTGTATTATAAAATTAGATAGCAGCAAACTAGCAGAATTCTTGATGTTGAAAAGGATTTCAGCCATTTTTACTTCTATTTGTTCCGTAAGGTATCCGTTATTCGAACAAAAGAGTATTCCGGAAAAGTTTTCGTTAACTAAAATGCTTCTTAACTAATCACCCACTGTATTATAATAGTAGTTACCAGTAAATTAGCAAAATTCTTGATGTTGAAAAAATTTCAGCTACAGGAACAGTTTCTTTGTTATAGATATTTTATCACTTAAACGTTTCAGTGCGTTCGAAGATTATATCAGTTTGATAGCGCTATTTTTTATTCATATAAATATTTCAGCGAAAATTTATTTAATTTTTAAAATTCTGAAGTTTCTGATGTCCATTATTATTGGAGCACATAATACAAATAAAGCTCTATACAAGTTAAGTAATAAGGACATAACGCAAGATGTAATATCGCATGCATATTTTGCAGCTTTCGAGTCTTAAAGCTAATTTCATGTTTCCATTTAATAATAAGTATCTACGTCTTTTAATCCAACAAGCATTCATGATTGACCAAGAAACAATTTATTGTTGAGCTTCTTTCAAAGGAGGACTCTTTGAAATATGCTTGAATAAAATTTTGCATTCTTTTTGCGTTCTCTCAGACATTCAGTGATAGCTTAATACAATGGAGATCCTGTGACATACTTAATATCATCAGGATTTGGTCATTATTTCATCAAATGCTATGCTGGAATAACGTGTCGGTCTTGAGGTTGATATGCCAGTTGAAATGTAGCTTTGCTTAGCTGATAGTTGCTCTAAATCGAACCTCCTGTGATGATTTCAAATTTCAGTAATAATCCAACAAATCTTAAACGATCTTCAATTACTCTAGGCATGCCACTGTTCAAAAGTTACCAAGTAACAAAATCTCAGCTCTGTGGCAAATAAATATAACTCAAATTGTCAAATATTTATCTACATGTTTAATAGAATTTAGAAATGATTAAATACATCCTAAATTTTTCAATTTACGGTTGAAACTCGAATTATTCAAAATTCCGAATTAATGAAAATTGGGTCTAAAAGCGAATAAAGGAACAGAAAACGGAAATTTTTAAGCCGTAAATAGCATTAAAATATATTTTCAATGTTGTTTAACTAAATAATGTCTCTACTAATAATAAAGGAGAATGTGTGTTTGTTGGCGCTCTACCGGCCAGACCGCTGTAGCCAAAGCTACGAAATTTGGCACAAGCATACTTTGGAGGGTGGGAATGTGCACCTCGGAGCCCTTTCTGAAATTTTAATTAGAATTTTATTTAATAAAAAATTAAGCGAAATTTTGGCGTTTTTCTTTAACTTTCAAAAATATGCCAGCACAAAAATCATGTTACGACATCTGAAAGCGTAAAAAATTATCTTTTCAATGATATCAATTAAGTTGCCGTTCAATTTTTTTCTCTTAATTTTAATAATTTTTAAAAAAATATTTTTGGCATGATTTACAACAATACTTTTCGTTGTTGCACCGCAATTCAATCCGTTTTGATTGTTTAAACAAATATTTATTTGCGTGTTTCTCTTCCATTGTTGAAAGCTAAGGTAATATTTTAATGTGTAATTATATGTTTTAACCAGCATATTTTCACCCATCTAACATGCTGCTAGAAGTAAAGTCCATTTTAAAGTTAAAACCAAGTGCATATTTTCAAAAGGAATAAGAAAGTGAAGATGCCATTGGATGTTACATGACACAGGCATTAATACATGACACAGGCATTAATACATGACACAGGCATTAATACATTAAGGACGTTCGTGCAGACGACGAACAGAATAGGTGTAAGGCTACTGAAAGAACATGGTTAAATGAAAATCGATTCAATTGAAATTATATTCCCGGCGAAAAGGCTGGTCGCCGAAGGCGGATAGTAATAAATAAATATACTGCAATTTAAATAAAGTGATGAATATTCAAGTAATTTTTAAAATATTATTTATTGCTTTTATTATTTTCAAAATTATTAGGTTATTATCCAAATAAATAAACAGTAAACAGCCCTTTGAATATAATTGTACAACAAATTTTACAGTTTCAAAATATTGTACAATAAATTGTACAATTTCAAAATAAACTGCATAATTCACATGTGATGCTGCCAAAGACTTTTTTTTAAAAATGAAGATTTTTTAAATTTCTATGTTGATTGAATATTGGCACTTAAAAGATAAACACACATGGTACACGCAAGGAACGAATGAATATAAGGAACATAAACAGTCTAAAATTAAAATAATTTCAGTTTATACTTCGACTTAACACTTATAATTCGAATTTGTTTTGGTTATGTTAAAATGTAATTCAAGGGACCAAGAAAAGATTCGAATCGCCGGTGAATTCGAATTAAAACTTTAAGCAAGATCTACTGCAACAACATTTTACGAAGGCATTATTTATTTTTTATATCTCATTTTATTGTTTATTTTTTAATAATAATTAGAAAATTATTAATGAATACAATGTACAATATTTGCATTCTGAGAACTGTTCGAAATATGAAAAATTTAAACATTAGCTTAAAAGAAAAAAAAATTAAATTCTTTCTTTGAAAAGTAATAAGAAGTCTCTGTAGAGGAAAGTAAACCATTGATTAAAATTAGACCCTATTACTTCTTCACAAAAGCCCTACCAGAAATCTTTACTGGTACCATAGGCTTTCACTCGTAAGTCCTACCACTCATAGCGAAGGAATAGAAAACAAATTTTAGAAATGATTTCTTATTGTCTCGCCAGATGGCGATACAAGTCATACAGAAAATTGTTTTCCTAATGGCCATTTCCTGACGCAACTTTCTCATTACAACAATAGACCTGCGCATGAATTACCTGTTACTGATGGTGCCGCTCATGTCATTAATGGTTTGGTCATCAATCAAATTATATTGAGCAACAATATGAGAGCTCTGGGAACACAAATGATGTTTTGACTCTTGGGCAAATACTTATTTGAAAGATAATAACAGTCATTAAAAGAAATGGAACACACTAGAAGTAATTCGTTTTTGTTGTTCTCTACTTCTCATTCAATCAAAAGAGACAAGTTTGAAAAAATGAGAAATTTTCTTTTGTGAAATTGGATAAATTTATTGGTTATAAAACTAATTTTTTGAGGCAGGGAGTTTGGAAGATTCGAAATTGCCTTTATCGATTTGTTATGTCGTATTTTTCTGATTATATTTTGAAGCTTTGTCGAGACGTATTAGTATAAATCTCATTATTATGAATTGTGGACCGATTTCAAAGATGGCACCCCAGATAGTCATTCTTTCAAAATTGACCTCCTCACCGATTAAACACAAGATACTTTCTTTATTGGTACGATATTGTACAGTATCTTTGTCAACTATGAATGTTGTAAATAAATTTAATAGAAACATTTTTAAAAACAGAAAATGAATTAAAAATGTCGAATATTTTTTTAATATTTTCTACTTTTTAGTTTAAAATTCGTCATAAATATTATTATGCACTCTTGAAATCCATTTTGATCAAATTCACTACCCAAAACCTCACGGGTATGGATTCAAAATTTTATTAAAATAATGGATTAACTGATAGTTAAGTTCTGAAATATTAAAATAGTGTATTATTATCAAGAATTCCCAAGTGTACAAAATAATGCACGTAAGGAAGTGAGTGAAAAATTGTTAGCAAAATCCTATCTTTACAAACATGAAACAAGTTAAGGTAAAGAAAAGTATACAAAAAGGAGCATACAACGTAAAATCCGTTACAAAAAGCTCAAAAGAAAACGGCTTACTTCGATAAACTCTCGATTGATTTTGATTGTAGACAGTTAGTATCTAAAAGTTATAGAGTGATATTCTATGAAAATTAAAGATCATTTTTGTCCAATCATTGTCTTTAAAGCCCTTCTCTTTATTGTTTTACTAATTTGTTATATTTTTCAATGACTTATAGCTTTGAAAATCGAATTACTGAACAAGATAAGCCAGACTTTATACAACGCTGGCCAAGCATGAATAAGTTGTATTTGGTAATTTTTTTCGGTGTATCATCTTATTTGGCTTTAAAGTGAAATAAATTGCAATCATTTTGTCATCCTTTAGACTTGCTCCCGGGGCTTCTACGAGGGTTGGAAATTTAAAAGAAATAGCCATATATTTCGTCTAATCCAATATAAGTTTTAGGTAGTTCAACGGTACGTATTGTTACTAACATGCAATGCCGCTTTCCCACAATGTAAGTCTTATGGTTGGAAAGAGACATTTAGAGAGGTTCTTACTAACTATCGGGAATGGAAGCCAACGACCCCAACCTTGGCGACTATTTTGGTGAATTTGCTACAAATTTGGCGACTTTGGCAATTAAATGCAGGACCTCAAAAATGCTGGAATTTTCTCGATATCTCTATTAAGGGCGGAGATATACAGAATTTACTAAATGATTCTATTTGACGTCACATTCTGTCAGGAAAGGTATAAAAATCCGGGAGTTGCTGAGATGAGACAATAGGTCTTTGAACGTCTGCGGAGTTCGAAGAATATCTTTGGAAACTTGTTCGCTTTGAGAGTTAGTCAGCTGTGAGACGCGGAGCGCTATTGTCGTGCTATTATTGTTAGTGATTTGCTGTCTGCTTATACTGCTAATTTGTGCAAGAGCTGTTTTTGCTGTTACCTGCGTTTCTTGTTTTCTGCAATATTCGAGAATTAAACACCCTTCTCCGTTAACTTGCTTGTTCGACTCTTTTCACCGTACACACGCCGAACGAATTTCGTAACTGTATTAAACGTTTATAATCTTTGATATTGTCACCAACACTGCATACTACTTGTTTTTAGCGATGTGTAAGCAACTGAATATCAGTTCTGTTGATGGTTTGGATAGAGCGATTTATCGCTTTAAGAATCTCTGGAACACAATGCACGTCAAACCTGTCTTCGGGAATCTGACGTTCATGTGTTTGTCGGGCAAGAAAATTGTTGCGATTCATATACTAGGTCCACTGTGGTTTCTCAATTGATCACGGTTCAAAGATATGAGATCTGCCCTTAATAGTCCAAATAAGACAAGTGTAAAAAAACGTCACATTTTTCAAAGAGTTATAAGAATAGTACATAGAATAATTAAAATAAATTTTATTTATTTAAAGTAATATTTGAAAGCTGTATGAAGGTTGAACGATAAAGCAAAATATGCCATCTTCTTACCGAATCGCGTAATTTCGTTTAAACCTTATCCTTACCAACAAAATCTCTCATCTCAAAACTTTCACGTGACAGCACCATCTCACTCATACCGTCCGATTTCTTTCAAATTCTGCCAGCCTCAATCACAAAATTCCCCTTTCTTCTAAAAACCTTCTCTTGGCAGTCCCACTACTTAGATTCCATTCTTTCATTTCAGTCCTTTCCCTGTGGCGCGGAAATTCCACAATCCCGATTCCTTTCCTCGTAGAAATATTTATTCATGACCACTGCGGGGGCTTCCGCGAGATTAGGGGGTGGCTCCTCTGCCTTTATTATGATGGATGCGTTGAATAAAAGAAGAGATGCTGTTCGGGTCCCTCGGGTGTGAATTCTCTGATTGAAAGAGCCGAAGAAGTCCCTTCCCTTAAAATAAACACCTTACTTGTTGGCTCTATTGAAAAATGTTTCGTGCAAGATCTGTTTTGAATGCGGGTTGCCTGTAGTCGGAAGTGTTGACATTAAAGTCGGGAATGCGAAAAGGTTCTTTTTAGTTTAGTTTTCGCACTTTCTGGATGAGGGGTTTAGATTTTCTGTGGTCTATTTTGGGAATTTAATTTTCATGATTGAAATCGAATTGTTCCTGAAAATGTAATTTCAAGAATCCTGGAGTTGTTCGTGTTTTACTTGCTTGTTTAAAAAGGGGTGGTATTGTAATCGTCAAAAAACTCTGCCACGAGACTGTGGTCGACTTTCGCGTTGGTTGAAAAGTCATTTTTGGTGGGGGTGTGTGCAAACACGATGGTTGAAAAGAGGAAGGTGGATGAAATGTTGCATGCGAAATTATAGATACCTATCAAATCTTTAATAAAATCTTTCAAATTGTAGGCTATCTGTCCGTGTATGGAAACAAGATAACTTCTTAGTGACATAAACTAAAACTACCCAAATTTTTTAAGTGGTCTTTACTCCAAAGATGTGGATCTGTTTCCAATTTTGACATCAACCAGAAGAGGTACTTTTCTTAAATGCATTCTTAATTTTTTCACTATATGCCGAAGCTAAACCCAAAACGGATAAGTCGAAGGTAGAGCACTTGCTGGTTTCGTGTGACAACGCACAAAGATAATTCATACTTTTTTTGAAAGAATTTTTTGATGCAGTGAGATGACAAGGTAAATAAGAACAAGGTATTGTGCTTAAATAGTATAACAAAATGGTATTTCAAATAAAATATTGTTGTTAAAGCTGATAGGTTGTTACAATTTGCTCTTATATAAAATGCCGGATTTAAGATTATTTTATGCTTTACTGTTCTTTTAACAAGAAAATATGTAGTATTTTCATCGTAAGAAAAACAAAATTCTTGAGCTTAAATTCATAGTCTCTCGGAAAATATAAAGTAGTTAATGTTTCACTCTGCCTTCAACTGATAGAGACAATTGCAATTTGCAATCAAATTTTGTAAGATATTCGACCAATTCCGAATTAATGAAAGTATTGAAAAAACTCTAATCTGAACTTCTTTTAGAGTGGCCCTTCAAAACTGATTTAATGGCAACTTACAACTTTTTTTTCATTGAAAATTAGTATTCGTGTTTTGGTGCATTTGATTTTTAAAATGTCACCTTTCTTCTCCATTAAAAAGTTTTTATCAAAGCAATTTGCTGGAGGTGAAATTTCTCTTTATGTTGTAGCCACTTTTTCTGTATGCTAAGTTTGAGAAAACATTAATACACAGCTGTTTTCTTAGTCCGGTAAGTTTTTTCCGCTCTAGCCTTTTTAATAAAAGCGCCGTCAAACTTTCATTAGTTGAGGTTAATAAAGTTTTGTTGTGTTACATAAAATGTTTGCTCATTTTAGAAAAAAAAATCATTAATTTTTGGAGAAATTTGTCGCATAAAGTTTTCTCTAGAAGTTTATTAACGCAAGCCATTTTCTTATACAGTTTTTATCGTTACCCCAAATTTATTCCAGAAATTTGTTATTAAAATATTTTTTGACCAAAAAAGCAATAATAGCAATAATAAGTCTCTTCAAATTTTACCATTTACCTGCTGAACGGTAGCTGAGGTTTAAAGATTTATTACCAAGGAATATTATCCGAACTGTGTTCTGAAACGAGCACCATTTTTCTAAATGTAGCGTTCGAAATTGCTTGCCAATGGCGTTGCCAGGTACCGTAGCTCAAATGCAAGTCGCAAGCGATTTTCACCGCAGATAAAAACCTTGTTAACGATTCAAATGCTGATTTTTTTTTTCTTTCCATTTGCAAGATATTTGCTGTCGTAAAATAGAAATAAAGTTGGAATGTTTTCGCATAAAACGAAGCGTACCAGGTTTCAACGAGAAATTCGTGCTCAAAAATCCGAAAGAATGCAGCATTATTTAAAACCTAAATGAAGGAATATGATAAAGACAATAATTTATTTTAACAAAACGATTGAAATATTTTGGTATTTATCCATGTTAAAATATCTTAAAAATTATAAGTTATGACCTGAAGGATTCCACAACTGACTGAAAATCGAATACAAATTTTACATATGCAACGAAATTGCCATTTTTATGACTTTGTCTTAGGAAAATATAAGAGTTTATAGTACAATAAAATTTTTACACTTTCGCTACGTTCACAATTAATTCCGGCAATTTATTAATTTTGCCAATTGGTATCTAAAGCAGACTATATGAATGAAATTCTGTTAATGTTAATGCAGTAGGAACTAACTAATTAGAACATTTTTAATTTACATTTTTCTCTGGCTCTTTTAAACTTCCTATTAACATAAAGTTAGAATATCATCTATATCGAATTTATTTTGGTTAATTCAAAGTCCAAATTAAGAATTGTAAAAATTGCTTTTATTTGTGATTATTTTGGTGAGTTAAGTTTTCACGTATGTGCAATTGCTATATTCAAAGTACTGTAATCTCTTTATTTATTAAAGTTACTTATTTATATTTTTTTAAAAAATAGTAATTTCGATAATCAGCATTACTTATTTATTACTGTTTATTTTATGTATTATTTAAAAGTTAAGTATTAAAAAGAAATCTTTGCTGCCGCTTTTGGCCTGAAAATTATCATTTTCTCTCGCTGCACTTATTTCTACACTCAGTTTTTACTCTCATTTCGAATTTTTATATAATTTGAATATTTATTATGGTCCCTTCAGATTCGAGTTAGTCTCTTCATTAGTTGCGTGAGGCCACAAAACTCACGAAAATGGTTCATAAATGAAGTTGGTGATAAACTATTTAGCGTATCGCTGAACATTGCAAAATACAACTATAGATATCGTATATATGCATTAATTGATGCAGATTCGCCTGGTGTGTTTATTTTCCAGCATTAAGAAACTCGACTGAAACTGATTGAATATTCGATTGATGCGTTTAGCTCTAGCAATCAACACTTTCGAGACTAACGGAACATCTATTTACATTCAAATCAATGCACCTTTTAGAAAATCAGTCTTGAAAGCATTAAGAAACTCATCTGAAATTGATTAAAATTTCGAAACTAAAGCCTGTTGAATGTACTATTGCTAAACTAAATCAGTTAAGTTTTCTTATGTGCATTTTTAAAATGGAAGATATTTCTTGGAAATAATTGAATTGTCTTCCTGCCGTGATTTTGCAATATGCATGCCTCTATCACACATATGTTGCGTAAGTCCTGTTGTAACTACCACTTCTCTACACAGACCTTTAAAACTTTCAAAGCGACACTTTCATTTCAAATTGGATTTTCTTTTTCAATACCTACAGCAATAACAGCAAACAATAAAATTTCAAGCACAGAAGTCATTCATTTTTTGACTTCAAAAGAAGAGCTGATAGAAAGCAATTTCAACTTCAGAAACTCTTTTCCATGAACGAAGAAATGTAAAGATTTAAAAAAAGACAACTCAAAACTGGAAATATCCATAATTTTTACCTTGGAATGTTTGGTTGGAGTAAAAAACAGGAAAGCATTTGCCATTTTCAATATTTCGGTCGTTTTTCAGGAAGCTGTAGATATTTTTGCTCTCAGAATATTCATAGTTCCCATATTTGTTCATATATATATTTTCATGGATTTGGAAAGAAGTGAACGATCTTTTCTGAATTCTCAATCTTTTTCAAATCCTTTTTTATATTTTGTAGATTATTTCTGAAGAAAAGAAGATTGAAAAAATAATATGTTTGTTTGGTGCTGTTAAACAGAAACATTTTTGCCGCGTTTAAGTGACGTGAAGAAGAAAAATACAAAAAGATTGATTTTCTGCATATCACCAGATTAATTTTCTTTTTCATTATTGGATTAAATGATAGTCAAAATAGTTTAACATCTGGAACATTTCTCAAGTGAAGCACAATTCAAACGTTCTTAGAAGTGCTTTATTGAACCTGTTTTATGTTCAGTAGCGAT
>BGPR01053758.1:0-10342 GCA_013235015.1 Araneus ventricosus | reverse complement strand
ATATATATATATATATATATATATATATATATATATATATATATATATATATATATTAAATCTGAAATATGGAAGTCAAATCAAAAATCGTAAAATTTTAAAGCGCTGATGTAAATACTCTACATAAATTGGAATTTTATTCATGATATATTTTAATTTTCAATTATTATTTAAGGGTTTGTTTTCACGTTTTATTGATGACAGACTTAATGTCCTCTTTGTATTGTCTTCAGCACTTCAAGCTTTTGTTATTTTTGCTTTGGCCACCGTGTTTCAGATTAAAAAAAACAATTATTTTTTACATCTTAGTATTCTAATAAAAGCATACAATATGAAAACTTTTTAAAATTATTTCCTACATTTTAGTTTTAAATATATTTCGAAATTCGTTTAATTCTCGAAGAAGAGATTCATTCTAATAATTATGAAGTTTTGTTTTAAATTTTGTTGAAATTCACTACCAGATGGCGCTTTTAGTAGTGTCTCAAAAGTAAATAAAACTAAGCGATTAATTGATAATTAAGTTATAAAAAATTTAAATCCTGTATTTTAATCGGTAACAAACAACTGTGCAGAGTTCAAGACTTCTAGCACACCAGGAAGTAAGTGAAAAACCGGTTGGAAAATTCCAGCTTCACGCACATGAAACAAATCAAGTTAAATAAAAACGGGTTAAAATATGGTAAACTTAGAATAGTGAAATGACATTCTTTCCTTGAAATTTAGTTTCATGTTTTGCTGAGATGAACAGATTTCCCTAGAAACTCTATATATTAAGGGAAACGAGGAATCGAACCGGGACAAAGAACTGCAAACCAGGAATGTCCCAACATATTTGTGAAGTTTTGCGACTTTAGCACTCGAATTAATGATAGCAAGAGCCAAGCCTCAATGAAAATTAAAAATATTCAGTAGAATTACGATACTAATTTAATTTCCGAATTCGATTAAGAGGGATAATTTTATTTTATCTTTGCATATTATCTCTTTACATAGAAGAACTTGACAAATTATATGATTTTATTTCGAATTCATCGGTACTTCGAATTTGTTTCTGTTCCCGTGAATTTCCTATTCATGTAAGGTTAAAAAATCGTCCATAATTCAAATTTCTTTTGGTTAATTCGAACTGCAAAAAATTGTTATATTTCTGAATTATTACTTTCTCGTATACGAAGTATACCAAGAGAAAATATTGTAATCGTCGAAAAATTCGAACTCGAGATTTTGATGAATCTCCACGGTTTAGACCTCCTTGAGTCCGAAAAACATAATTTTGGAATTATGTCTTTCTGTCTGTGTGTCTCTGAACACGATAACTCGAAAACGGTTAGAACTAGAGAAATGAAATTTGGTTTGTGAGCTTTACACATAATTTGTAGGTTTCTATCAAGTTTTACACAAAATCCGTTCACGGGAAGTCTGTCTGTCCATTTTCATGAAACACGATAACTCAAAAACAAATAGCTAGACGGATAAAATTTGGTACCCAGTTTTATCAAAATGAGTGTAGGTTCGTATCAAATTTTGGACCAAATCCGTCAACGCGTTGACAGTCTGTCAGTCTGTATAATCGCATACTTGTGAAAGCGATAACTCCTAAACGCTATGACTTAGATAAATAAAAATTGGTATGAGGTCTGCTAACCGTAATTGTAGATCCATGCCAAATTTTCGTTTCAATCGGTTGAAAAAAGTGCGTTCAAATTGCATATTCGGTTTCTTCACCATTCTACGACGCAAAAAGAAAAGCGCGACCAATTCGCTTTTTCCCCATCTATGTTAGGCAATAGCGCAGGTTACTGGCGATTGGTGTATTTTTTTCCCACCCGTGTTAGGGCGGATACGAGAAAATTTAGAAGAGAGCACTCCCGCTGGTTTATGTTATTTAAAAAGTCCATACTTTGTGTCCGCAGTGATCGTAAGTAAATAATTTTTTAAGGTCTTTAATATACTCGATGACATCACTGCTATACGACGTATTCAATCAAAAAAGTCTTTTTTTGTCGACAACCACTTATCCGATGCTTAACATGGATGACCTTTAGCTGGCACGTGCAAAAGTATATAAAATCTGCAAGCTTCTTTAAAATATAATGGTTTGGCTTTTAACTAATTAGTATTTTAATGTAATAATTACAATTTTAAATTCAGACACCTAACTTACTTACTGAATTCAGCCTGAAAATAGGGCCATATTCGATTTCATCCACCTGCATATGATTAGGGACCTCACAAGTAGAGATAAGTTTTAGTTATTACATATATAATGCCATTATTTTATAATAAATGTAATAATAATATAATTATTAGTTAGTTAATAATAATCGTTACGCGTAAATTATTTCCTATTGACTTAATCCTATTAAAATTCACTCCATTTATGCCAATTTGCAAAGAAGTTAAATATCACACTTTAAAAGACGATTGGCTAAGTAGACGTGTCAGGCAATTTTCCACGACCTATTCTGCTGGGAACTGACAATTAGACCGAATAAATTCTGTAATAAAAAAAGATTTTAACAAAATATTTCCATTAAATGATGATTCTTAAAAGCATATTAATCAAAACAAGCATCAAACGAACTTTTGATCAGTACCATTTAAAACTCCGAACACGCGTGTCAACTTTTTACGATCTTTTAATCCATTATAATTATAGAGGCAATATTCCATGCAGGTTTAACAATCACGAATTAAAGTATGATTGATCACTTCAAAAGCTTTCATATTAGTTTTACAAACATACTTTGATTAGACAATGGAGAATATTTTTTGAAGTGCTCTGGCTCAAAGAGTTTCTCAATCACTTAAGAACATTTTGCATTAAATAAATATAAACTTTTCTCAAGAGCTTTTCAAAAAAAGTTCCCAAGATTCGGAAAGAAATCTTAACTATATTTATTTTGAAGTAGGCTCTTCTTCTGTGAGCTTAAACTGCTATTAGCTGTGCATTAGTTAATTTGAGTTCAATTAAAAGCGGCTAAAGAATAATAAGCTGTAATAAATGAATCCTTTTAATTAATTTATCTTATCACGTGAATATTTGGCAGAAATATTATCCATTTTAATATTATTAATTTAAAGCATAATCCTATACGCTGAAAGATTAATAGCTTTCTACGAAGTCTCGGATTTCCCTTAATATTAATAACGGGAAAGCTCTTCATTTTTTGTCATTTGATATAATGGAGTTTGCCTTTTTTTAAGAAGTGAAATGAATCTAATTATAAAAATAATAAATTGTCAGTTCTCTACGCACATATTTATAGAGCTTTTTTAGAAAAAACTAAAGCCAAAAGAAGTACTTTAATTTTTTACCTGAAGTGTCACATGGCATTTTATTGGATAATTGTCTGATATAACATATTTTTATTATTACAATATAATTTATTATTAATAGTATATGAAGCGGAGCTATTAGGAGAAACACTTTTGATCTATTAGACATTTTCTGATCGATTCTATTAAAAAATTTTTATCATTCTAAAAATTAATTTTCTTAAGCTGTTATTTTAAACTTTATTTTAATAACTCATAAATGTTTTGACTTTATAAATTGTAATAGTAACGAAACTGCAGAGATTTTCTATGAAGTTTTAAAATATTATGAGTGAGATATAATTTAAAAGTAGATAATTTTGCGATAAAATGTCTTGCAAAGGAAGTCCTTTTAAGAGTGCTACGTAATAAAACAAAACTTTTTAAAAGACATTTGTTTTAAACGAAGCCTGAACTCGATATTGACAAAATTTGTAGGAAAAGCATAATTTAAATCACAAAAATTAAACAGAATCCATAAGAAAAAAGGTAATTAAGTTTGGCACATAAATTCTCTGAGATACATAAATAAAAAAAATCATAAAGATTCTCTTACATGTGAAATGAAGAAGTAAATTAAAATTAAATAATATAACATGAAAATGGGTTCTCAGATGTTGTCCTCGAAATCTGATCAAAATTATGATGTCCGGCTCAAATAGCCATAATTTAGCTTCAAAACGAGATTTTGATTATATCAATCAATCTTTCCAGTGATAACGTCATAAGCGAGAAGAAGAACTCTCGTATAGCGCCAAGATTCCAATTTCTGTCTTTAAAATGACGTTCCATTTGTCCCAATTGCTTTCCTTAGAATTGTTGTTCATTTTCTGCTGTTTTTTGTTCCTTTTCGTCTCGGTGTTGGTTGTAATGCCACTTGGTAAAGTATATATAACCAAGTCCACGAATCCATAAGAAAATCGGTAATTAAGTTTGGCACACAAATTCTCCGAGATACATAAATAAAAAAATTCATAAAGATTTTCTTACATGTGAAATGAAGAAGTAAATTAAAATTAAATAATATAATATCAAAATGAGTTCTCAGATGTTGTCCTCGAAATGTGATCAAAATTACGATGCCCGTCTCAAATAGCCCTCATTTAGCTTCAAAATGAGATTTTGATTATCTCACTCAATCTTTCATGTGATAACGTCATAAGCGAGAAGAGAAACACATTTATATCGCCAAGATTTCCATTTTTGTCTTTAAAATGACGTTCCATTTGTTAAATTGCTTTCCTTAGAATTATTGTTCATTTTCTGCTGTTTTTGTTCCTTTTCGTCTCGGTGTTGGTTGTAATGCCACTTGGTCCACAAGTCCACGAATCCATAAGAAAATCGGTAATTAAGTTTGGCACACAAATTTTCCGAGATACATAAATAAAAAAATTCATAAAGATTTTCTTACATGTGAAATGAAGAAGTAAATTAAAATTAAATAATATAATATCAAAATGAGTTCTCAGATGTTGTCCTCGAAATGTGATCAAAATTACGATGCCCGGCTCAAATAGCCCTCATTTAGCTTCAAAATGAGATTTTGATTATCTCACTCAATCTTTCATGTGATAACGTCATAAGCGAGAAGAGAAACACATTTATATCGCCAAGATTTCCATTTTTGTCTTTAAAATGACGTTCCATTTGTTAAATTGCTTTCCTTTGAATTGTTGTTCATTTTCTGTTGTTTTTGTTCCTTTCCATCGCGGTGTTGTTTGTAATGCCACTTGGTAAAGTATGTATAACCAAGTCCACGAATGAAGGACACATTTAATGGGAAGTGTGACACTTTTTGTTTTTTAAAGTCGTCTTGGACCACCTAAGTGTCACTTGAACTAGAAGTCTGACGTAGCTCCAATATATGAAAGTAATCACACAAGAATTACCCCGGCCTAGCAATTGCCACACGGGCTGAAGTTGAATGACCGGCCGCCACGACAGATAGTCAGGCACTGTGGCCCACGCATAATAGCCCCCATTACGAGTTGCTCATGTGACGACCCCCCCCGCTTTACCGGGGTACGACCCGTCATCGGAGGTAGGCCCAAAGAGCCACACCACCATTATTGTGCCATCGGGTTGGCGAGAGCCTGCTTACTTATACGGCAGCTTCTCATCCGTGCACTCGCGGTGTCTCCCCGATGGGGATATATGAAAGTAGATTGCCTTCCTAGAGGACTTTCTGAGGAAACTGGCCCCATGTGCGTTTCGCTTGTAGGAAAGCCTCCGGCAACCAGATGGCTTGCAGTGAGCAATTCGCAGCTAAAGCGCGCATCGGTCTATCAGTTTTTGAAAGTTAAGAGCATAGCCAGGATAGAAGCCATAGACAGCTTCGTTCTATTAATGTTCTTCAGCCGTTTCTTGCCTTGCTGTAGCCTACTTGACCTCTGGTGGTCCTTCATATTTGCATATAGCTAACTGTGCTTCATGCAATATTTTGCTTTATTTACTTTCGGCCATCGATGCTGGTGTTTTTTACGCACTTTTTGTTTAACTTGTCTTTTTTCATGTTTGCAAAGATGGGACCTTATAATTCCCATTTGTTCAGTCACTTCTTAATAAGCTAGAGTTCAGAAAATTTTCTAAACTTGTGTATTCTCGATGACAATTCGCAATTTTAATATTTCCAAAATTCAGTTAATTAATGAATTGAATCAAATTTCAATTCAATGCGAATGGTGCACTTGGCTGTGATTGCGGGAATAAAAAGCTTTAAAGTATTCTATAATAATTACAATAATGGATTATAGGTTAAAGAATAAACAGCAAAGCATATTTAAAATAAACTAATTTCTACTTTTATTACACTAAAAAGTGAATATTTTCAAAAACTGTTTTATTAAGTTTAGTTTTTACTATTCGGAATTTTATGATCTAGAAATGTTTGGACTCATTTTATTACTATCTCCTTTCTTGACATTTATCTTTAATTTATTATTACAATTAACAGAATATTTTAGGCGAGATGAAATTGAAACAGCTAATATTTAAGTCACTGGCGATTCACATGCATTGTGACTTTGACATTGGCCTCATTTGCTGAAGTTTTACGGGTTCTGTGTGGATCAGAGTGCTGATTCAAAATATGACAAGAGTCATTATTCCCATTGCTATATGATTATGTGGCATATTAGAGATCCCTTCCTGTTTGCAAGTGGCACTATTGCAAAATAAATTTATGACAAAGCTTCAGAGAAATGTGTGAAAATTTTGGTAATTCCAACCACCTATTGGGTACCGCCCAATGAATGATTGCCATGGACTGGGAAAACTGCCTAGCGTCGCCATTTTTTTAACCCTCTGAGCGTCGCAAACGTCTTTTTACGTTTTTCATGTTCAGTTCAAAAGCGGATAGCTCGTATTTATATGTACATTTTCTTAAACAATCATGGATAAAGTGTTCTTAAGATTTCAGAGATATAATTAAATGCAAAAAAGATCGATTCATTTAATTTAAAGCTAAGTTTTCTAACCTGATAGCTAAAAGTGCAAAATAATTGGGCGCTCAGAGGGTTCACTTTTACTAACATAAATTCGAAATGTTTCATGTTTGTATGTATGTAAGGTTTGGATTTTATGATCAATTTTTTACTCACTCCATAATGCACTAGAGTTCTGAAAGTTTGTATATTTATTGGGTCTTGACGACAATACAGTATTTTAATAATTTTATTGCTTTCAATTATCATTTTTTTAAAAAAAATTCGCAAAATTGCGTTTGCATTCGGTCGGTTTCAGTGGCGCCATCTATAGTATTTTTGAGAACTAAAATACTTGACACAATAATTTAAATGTTTCAATAAAAATAAAAATAAGTATCTCCTATTACTGTGAAGATCACTTTTCGGTGAAAAAAGTAGGTGCTACAATTTGCAAATTTCGGAATTTTGTCTCTGAAACCGTAACTGTGAGAGCTGGACTCTTGTTTTTCATATCATTCTTGAGCGCATACCATATAATACCTGCATTGAAAATCTCATTCGCTCGGTATGCTCGCTAGGGCGTCATATTATAGGCAAAGTCTTTTTGTAGTCATCCTTTACCAAACAAGTTATCTGACAATATATATATATATAAAGAAAAGTTTTGTAAATCTATTTAAATGATTATTGAGGATGTAGGAAGAATAAATAAAAAAATGAGTTTAGAATTTAATTTTTGGCTAAGTTTTAGTGATTATTTAAATTTTAGTTGCTAAAAAGCTTTCCTTTGTCAAGTCAGAAGTCTAAATATAAATTATAATGTTAGTCATCTATTAAATGATTGGAAAGTAATTGAAATAATGCAAAAATGGTAATTGTGGCGTGCGGTATTTCCGATATTAAGTATTATGATGCAGGTACAGTTGCTTATTCATTAGAACTAGAGTAATTTAAAGTAATAATATGTTTTCTCATAATAAATTTTAAAGGTATTTCAGTTCAAACTGAAAATGTTCCAATGTTAAAGCAAGCAATCATGTTAAAAAAATATGTGGGAAAATAAAAGAAAGGGAAAAAAGTCAATAAAATGTTTTTGAGTCCTTCAGTGAAACCCCTTCAAACAAAATATGATGCATTCTGAACAAAAAACTAACTGTAATTGCTGTTATACGATAAGATCGATATAATTAATCTCATCTGTAGATTTTTATTTAAATAATCACAAAATTAAGTCAGTAAAAAACGGGAAAGCAATGACATACAAAAAGTTATTGTAGATCAGACGAATAAAAGATTTTTCTGCGGCCAAGAACAACAGAAGACAATAAAATAATCGCGTGGCTTAGCATAATTTTTACTTGGGTTATTTTTTGAAGTTATTTCAATTAACTAATTACTTTAATTGCTGGATTTTTAATTGTTTCCCTTTTCGTGCGTATTAATTTTTCGAAATCTCATGATTTCTGTTTTCTTCAAAAAACGATTTCGAAATCTGAAAAAAGTTCGTTCAGTAAGACGACTAATATGAATTCATAAGAATAAGGAATGCCATTAAAAATATGAAATTAAGAATTGTTTCATTTTTACTATAATGAAAAATTAACTAGACTATAAAAAAGACAATCTTTAAATTTCCATGATAGATATGCTGAAGTTTTTAAAATTTATTTGTTTTTAAAGTTTAATTATATTTTATTGCTTAGCTGCTCAATATCAGTAGGCGTTTAGAGATTCCATTAGCAGAAGTTTTTAAAATGCACCAAACGATATGTTTTATCTTAAACTTGCTTTGCAGTGTCCATATTTTAAGGATTATCTTCAAGACAGCTTTGCTTAAAAAGTAATATAAATTTAAATGGAACGGCTTTTGAAATGATTTAAAATTCATTTCCGATTCTGTCAAAAGTAATGGAACAATCATCAAGAAAATTCCGAGAACTTCAAAAGGAAGTTCCATTTTGTTTTTAACCGTGTGCTTTCATCAGAATAGATCTAATTTAATCAACAATCCTTTAAACTCGACGAAGCTGATGGTTGTTCCTTTATCTTTTGGAAGAAAAATTTACTCTCAAATGAACCAATTTCTAAACTACGTAAATGTAAAACTCAGTACAAGTATTTAATGTTTATGAACAAGGTGTATTTGAAATGTTTTTTCCCAAAGTTGTACAACAACTTGAATTATGATGCTTCTTTTTTATGGGTTCATAGAATCCAAATGCAACTCTTCCAATTTCTGCTTCTTTTACTTTTAACTGTCGCTTCAAATTTTATGATTTTCTTTAACATGGATAATAATTCACACATATTAATATATAGTACTGTAAGAAGATCTTCTTTTCGTAGATTTATATGAATAATTTGTAACCTTTATTACAATATATTTCTTAATGAGAAGTGTGTCAGTGTTATAATTAATTTTATGCAGTCTCTTTGATGTTACTTTTTGCCATATTCTGATGGTTGTTACTTTATACTTTTGAAACAAATTTATTCTTAAATGAATAAGTCTGTTTTTATCTTTAAGGTGTAAAATTACTTATTTTCGAAGCTCTTTTTGTATTAACACACAATCCAAATGTTGGAAGGGTTGCTAACTGTGATTCTGATTTTATAGGGTGATATAAATAATTAATAGGCTTTGTTAGAGCTTTTTATTTATGAGAAGTATGTCAGTTTTATAAGAATTTTTATACAGTAGTTTTATGTTGTTTTTTGGTATATTCTGCTAATTGTTGCTTTATCCTCGTCATGCAAATTTTATTTTTGAATGGGCATCTTTTTTTTCTTAAACTTAAATCTCAGTATAAGTATTTACTGTCCCTGTACAACGGCAGTTTGATATTTTTTCCCTTAAAATTCTATGATTACTAGAATTAGCAGGCTTCTTTTTTATGGACGCATGGAATTCCAACACGGAAATTGTTGAATACGATTCTGATTTTCCCATGTTTATTTGAATAATTTATATGCTTTATTTTTATTTATAGAATGTATTTTAGTGTTATATATAATTTTGAAACAAAATTTATTCTTACATGAACAACTTACTAAAGTTCTTAAATTCGGAACTGAGGACATTGTCTAGTACAATGTCTATGTTGTCTATTACGCTAGAACAGTTTAGTGTTTTTTTTAAATTAAAACTCTAAGATTATTTGAATGAACTGCTTCCTTTTATGGGTGCACATCTTGTAATCTTTATTGCAATATCTTTATATATGGGTGGCATGTAGTTTTATAAGTATTTTCGTGTAAATATGCTTTCTGTTGTTTTTCGGCATCATCCGACAATTCCTGCCTTATCCTTTGAAACAAAATTTATTCTTAAATCTAATACTCTTCCTAGTTTACCTACTAGTTTTTAACTTTAAGACTCAATGCAAGAATTTATTCTTATTGCACAACGACAGCTTTATACTTCTTATTCTACGAGTTCTAAGATTACTTGAAATAGAAGGCTTCTTTTTATGGGTGCGCAGAATCCTAAGATAAAAGTTGTTGAAGTCTCTAAATTTCTCACACTTTCTTTGGTGTTAAAAAGAAAGGAGAAATATATTAACATTTAAGTCGTGGCACCCTTTTCGCTCCTTCCT
>BGPR01053757.1:0-10342 GCA_013235015.1 Araneus ventricosus | reverse complement strand
AGATGTGCTGAGTTTTTGTAGGTTGATGAACATTTGCTAACTTGTTTACTAGTTTTTGCTAATTTAGCTTGATGAATAAGTTTGGCGACAAGATCATAGTTCTTCTTCTTCTTTAAGAGCGTAACAACCTGGATCATAGTTCTACTAAAGAGAATTAACAATAAATTGTTCAATTAATCTAAAAAAACTTGTCTATTTCAGATAGGATATTCATAGAGAGAGCTAGAAAATATTCTTGACACTCAGCAATATTGACGGTTTAAAATATGTTTTATAACAAATCAAAATAAAAAAAAACCTGAAGATTCTTTCCATTTCACATTATGTGATGCTGCATATTATAATAAGTGCATACAGAAAAATTTATATTTTATTTCAACTAAACTATTATAAGTTACATAATGAAATGTATCATATTCAACCTTATAATAAATTGCCAAAATTTTAAATGTCATTTTTGGGGAATTACCGAATTCACTTTGGAGGTATCGTTTCAAACATTACATATACAGTTATAACATATTTCATAATAATTTAAATTTTATAAGAAATCAGTGCACATAAAATTTTATTTTGCTTTTCCCTCCTATTTATACATTAGCAAAGAGAAAATTTGTAAGAAGTTCAGTTTAGTTTAATGGAAACAAAGTAGAAGAAATGTCACTACTTCATAAATAACGGTCAATACAAAAACAAAAGAAAGTGTGGTTTATTTACCTTCTCATAGAAGAATTAATGTTTTCTTGGAATTTAATATAAAAATGATTGTATTTCCAGATAATTTTTACTGCTTTAATTGATTCTGCTGCGTTACAATTTTAAGGCAAATTCTCGTCTGATCTCCAAGTCAAGTCGAAGAGTGTTTTTACTGGTTTATGCTACACGAAAGACCGGGCTTTGCCAGTGACCCTTTAATTTAAATTGCAATCTTAAAAGAGATGGGTGCTTTGAAGAAAATGAAGGACAGCCGAGCAGGCTCTCCGGTTAAATGTGGAAATAGTGCAGATCCAATTGTAATGGAGGGCTCCAATACCCAACGACGCTCTGAGATTGTTCCTGAGCTGTTCAAATGCGATGCAGGTTAGTAAAAGGTGGTCGTTCGAATCTACTATGCCACACTGGCGGCATAAGGGAGATGATTCCAGACCAACTTTGAAAAGTATAGCCTTTGTAGGTAAAGACCGGGTTCGAAGCCGTGTAAGAAGAATTTCCTTTCTCCGAGGTAATAGTTGAGTCTTCGTTGTTTTGGGAAGGTGCGTAAAAGATCGAAAGTATTTAGTACTTTCCCATTGGATGCGACCCTGATCTGCTTGCACCCGGAAAATAACTTTTCTGAGGTCCTCTGTCGAAATACAAGAATAAATATTCACATCTGAAATACGAGCAGCTCTTGCTGCTTCATCTGCTTGTTCGTTAATCGTGATCCACATGAGCAGGTACCCATACTAATTTTATAGCTTTACTTCTAGGGATAGACCGGATAATCGCAGATCCTATTTGAAGTGAAATCGTTGGTGATTTCCTATGGAGAGATTCAAGTGATTTTAGCACTGACAAGCTGTCCGAGCATAAAATGTAAGATTTGTCCTCTTCTTGAATAAATCGTTCGATCGCAATCAATATCGCGCATCCTTCAGCTGTAAAAACTGAGTTCATAGGGTGAAGTTTAAGAGTAAGAGTTCGGTTATATGTGATGTTTAGTGCCGCAAGCGAAACACCTTCTTCACCTTTCGACGCGTCTGTAGCAATCAATATAGATGAATTCCATTCTTTATTGACATATTCGTCAAATAGTTTGCAAAGGGTAGGATATGGAATTTGACTTTGTTGGAAAGGAAGATCATTCGAATGAATGCTAATTGTATTCTCCTGCTGCAGCTCAACAGGGTACACAAAAGGAATAAAATTTTCAATGCTAACACTTGCATCCTTCAGAAATTTGAGCCAGTTCGTAGCCCCTGAAAACCGTTCTTTAAATGAAGGACGTAAACCATCCAAAGTACAAAGATTAGACTTCTTAATTGGGGAAAATTTATCTCCCAACGCAAAATGTCGAAGTAAAAAACTAATGGGAAGAGCCAAACTTCTATTTCGTAGGCGAATTTCGCTCGTTTCAGCAAACATAGCAGGGATCGGGGTCCAACGAGGAAGTCCCGCCGCAAATCGGAGGCAATTGTGATGTACAACTTCCAATTTCCTCCAGCTTGTTGAGCCCGCATAACTCGTGACTTGGGCTCCGAATGCAAGCATTCACCAACCTTAGCAGGTGAATTGTGTTTGCACCCCAATTACTCCCGCCCAAGGCTCGAAGGTATCCGAGTCTTTTTAAAGCTTTCTTCGCAACGTATTTGAAATGGCAATTAAATGATAAGTTTGCCGAAAAAAAGATACCAAGAACTTTCATGTTGTTAGACCAGGGAATGTATACATTATCTACGGATATTTGAAAATTAGGGGTCTGCCTTTTGTTGGAAAAGTTCACCACCGTGGATTTCGTTGGGTCCAACTTTAATTTCCAAGTCTGACACCATATCTGAATTTTCTGAATAGAAAATCTGTAATTTAGTTTTTACATTTTGAAGAGAGGGATCGGAGCAAATGATAAAAATATTGTCTGCGTAAATAAGACAGGTTACTCCAGGAGGAATAATTTCGAATACATCATGAAGGTAAATTGTGAAAAGGAATGGAGAGATGCAACAGCTCTGGGGCACCCCTCTGTTAATCGTAAAGGATGCAGAAAGTTTTCCAGACCAACGTACTTGTAGGGTTCGATTTGTTAAAAATTCATGAATCCAGCGGGCTGTATGACCAGAGAGACCAATCTGTAGAGCTTTGTAGACCACACCATCAGGCCATACAGAGTCGTATGCTGAGGAAATGTCGAGCGAAGCTGCAATAATGTATTCTTTATTGCTACGTGCTTTCAGTAGAGTGTTGAAGAACATCATTTGCAAACTTTCACAACTTCTAAACGGTAAAAATCCAAAGTGGTGAGGATGGAAGATATTTTCTTTTAAAAAGAAATCTGTCAACCGACGACATATCATTCGTTCTGTTGTTTTACACAATACTGAAGTTAGAGAAATCGGTCTATAGGATTTCAGTTCCGAGGCATTCTTTCCCGGCTTTAAAATAGGTATAATCACGGAATGCTTCCATGAGGGAGGGATGTTTCCTGATAACCAGATTTTGTTAACTAAACTGAGGATTTTCTTAAGGTTAACCAATATAAGGCACCGGAGCATTCGGCCTGTAATTCCATCAGAACCCGGAGAACTGTTCAATTTCTTTGGAAGAGATTGCAAAAGTTCCCTGATTAAAAATTTTGAATCCATTGGAGTAGCTGTTCCTGAAAAATCTAAAGGAGTACCTTCCGAAATAGGAGAGCTACCGAACATCGAACCGAAGGCATTGGCTTGCCCAAGAGGAGAGGTCAGATTGGAGCCCTCCAAAATTATTAATCGGTGTGCATTCTGTTGTGGGATATCTCTAATGCGAAGTGATCTGATGATTCGAAAGCTGGTTTTCGACGAACCCGCATTATCACAAAGCTTGTCCCAGTATGATCTTTTTAGATGAATGATTAGTTTCCGTAGCTTGGCTGCTATGTGTTTGGCCCTTTTCCAATATCGATTGAATCTTGATTGCTTTGCCAGGCGAAGTAATTTCCGCTTTTGCCCTAGAAGATAACTGCACTCGGAAGACCACCATGGTGGGAAATTTTTCGAAAACATATCTTGTATCAAGGTGTTGTTGTTTTTCTCTTGGTTGCAAAGCTTTTCAAAACTTTGAATACTGTGGATGTCATTCTGCATATCCAGTATAGAATTCAACGATTTGCCAAATTTTCCCCAATGAATTCGGCGACGGACAGATGGCCCCTTCGTGTTACCGTAATTGAATGAGATTTTGACTGGACAATGATCACTGTCAAACGTATCGTTGTGGACTGTCCATTTAATTTCGTATAAAAAGTCTGGAGAACAGATAGAAAGGTCCAGCAGAGATGGATGGCATCCCTGTTTGAAATACGTTGGATCTGAAGTATTCAGGATGCACATGTTATGTGTCAATATCCAGTCCAGAACTACATTTGCACTCCGACTTGTTCTTAAGCTACCGAGAATCGGATGATGAATGTTAAAATCTCCCACAATGATAAATGGTGGTGAAAGAGACGCGTAGAGATTTTCCAGGAAACTGGGCTCGAAATTTCCATGAGGCGAATAAATATTAATGATTGAAATGGATTTAGATTCGATGACTATTCGGACCGCTTGAACTTCCACTTCAGAAGGGGGAAGTTGCAAATTAACTAAATGCGATGAAAACTTTTTGTTTATTCCAATGAGAAGTCCACCAGAAGGGGAGTTATGTCGATCTGTTCTGTATAAAATTTTGTTTGGAAGAGCAAAATTAACAGAGGGTGTCCGGAAAGTTTCTTGAATTGCGACAATGTCCGCCTTCAAAAAACTATCTTTGGCAAGAGCTTTATAACGAAGCCCGCGGGCATTCCATTGGATTAAATTAACCATACTAACAAACAAGAAAAAAAGAGAAAAAAACACGACAAAAAAAACTTAGCCGTTAGCAAAGTCTGAGGAAACAAGTGTTTCCCCACCAAATAGATTGAAGTCCTGTTCGAGTGGGACGTCTAAAGAGCCGTTCCCAAGAAAGGGGTCCGAAGAAGTAGTAATGACGTCAATTCTGGAAGGTGGATCCCCCTTGACATAAGATTCCAAACTAAACTTTAGCCGGGTGATTTCCGCTCTTAAGTCTATCACTTCCTTTGCGAGACGACAGTTCAATTCTCTAAGATTGTTTGTGTCTGGTTGATTGACACTATGAAAGTTATTTAGGTCGTTTCCAAATCCGGGTATTTTACTCAAACCAATAAGGGGTGTGACAATTTCCTTTAGATTGTCTACTATTTCTTTTAGTTCCGAGAAATCCGATGTTATTCGATGCAGGTTTTGAGCCGAACCTCTTTTCACCACTTCTGACGCTACCCAGATAGCAATTTTAGTTTGCAGCAAGCTTGCCACAAATTTGTCATGACAAGAGTGCAAGTTTGCCACAAATTTGTCATGACAAGAGTGCAAGCTTGCAGCAAGTTAACGAAAGCTCCGAAGTCACCATGAAACGAACTTGCAGCAAGCTTGCCGTGCAAACTTATTGCAAATTATAGCAAAAACAGAGTACGAAACACAACCCGGGATAGAACTCGCGACCTCCCGGTTCCGAAGCGGAGACGCTAACGATTGAGCCAGTTGAACTCTGAGAGGAGAAGATAGATTTCGCTAATACATCGTTCGATTCGATTCGTATACGATTTATTTTTAACTATTTTCTGGATTTCATTAATTTTTTGAGTTGAGAATATGATTTGAAGTCAAAGAGAGAGCGATTTTAGCTAATAACTACGTTTGGCTAGTAGAATAAATTATGAAATTAGAGTTCAAAAGTAATTACTTTAAAATGGGACAAAATGTCTAGTGATTATTGTTCAACAAACACTGACTGTTTTTTAGATTTAATTTTGTTTATAAACGTTAAAATTTCAACATTAAGAAAAAGGCGATATAGTTTTCTTTAAAGTGAGAGTGATATATTGAGTAAAAAGATGGAAAATGTTTCAAAAAAATTTTTTATAAAAAAGTTATTTTTTTCACAAATTATCATTGATTTATTGAATTAATAAAAAAGAATTACGATCTAGGAGATGCTATTAAAAATCGGATGTTTTTTAAAACAGAGACAAAGATAATTATCTCTTTATTGTGCTATCTTTGCAGGAAGCTTGTTTTGCAAAATTGCAGTAAGTTTGATTTGCAAAGGAGGTAGCGCTATTTGTCACATCGAACTTGCTACAAGTTCGATTCAAGTTTGACGCGTCAAATTTTGCCATGACAAGTCAAAATCAAACTTGCTGCAAACTTACGTGCTATCTGGGTAGTGGAACCTTTGCGTGATTTTGACTAGTCTTTTGTTGATTCTTTGATCGGTCGTTATCGTTAATTCTTTCTTTTTCTTTGATATATATCGGGCATGATTGGAAGTCGGTAACAAAGTGGTCCGAGCTATGACATTTAATGCATTTTTTTCCGGTGACTGTACAATTATGGTCTACTTCATCAGATCCGCATTTATAGCATCTTTGGTTTTACACACTTTTGGATTTTCTATGTATTTATGGGTTGGTAGAATGCATCTAAATAGTTTGATCTTATCTCTACATGTTACTCCCAACTCTTTAATCAGAATAACTGGGGTTGATTCGTGCGAGTCCTTTTTGGTAAATCTAACAATTTTAAGTACAGGAATGTGTTCCTTTTCAAGTTCCTCCGCAATCTCGATCACTGATGCGTCAGTGTCTACATTTCTCACTATATATTGAGTCGAAAGGGTATTTTCTATAACCCTGCATCGTATTGGCACGTCATTAATTGTTGACAACTTAAGGAGCTTATCGACCGTGGAAGAATGGTTCGTAACTAAAATAAGCTTTTACTTTTTGTAAGAAAGTAGTTATCATCTCTTTGTAATAATGAGTCAAATATAGTGTGCAGTTTCTTTGGTGTCGTAGCCGGACAACCACCTTTGTCTTTGTCAATAACAACTTTTATTTGTGTCACTCCGTGCTCAATAGCAATTTTGGCCTTTTCTGCCTCACAAATGTCTTTAAGAAACAAATTAAGTTTCCTTGGGGTCTTATTTGGCCTCGCAGCTTGTTCAATTGGATCTGAATGACCACGCTTGGTCATAGCCAGTTCGGTCCACTCTACCCGAGTGGGTAACAAGAAAAAAAAAATCAACTTACCGGCAGCAAGTAGAACGACAACAACAACAAAAAAAGGAAACGCCCAGGGCACAAACCCAGCCATCAAACACCTGGCGACGGCAGCAACCTAACTGCAATTGTACGTCACTTAACACCGTCAAACACAAACCAAACAACAGACGCCGCTAATACCTTCATCATCTCCGGAGAATCAACACCTCGTCTGATCTCCAGTTTGCGTTTACATCTTTCTGTTGTTAGTCGGAGAACGGCTCCGATTGCATATCCGATACAGAGCAGTTGCCAGGCGCATTATTCGGAATGCGCAGTCGCACCTTGGACGACAGGTTAGGTTATATTAACGTCCCGTTTTGAAGCAACACGAGGGCTATTTAGGGACGGTTTGACGATAGGACTGGTCATTCATTAGTGACCTGCAACTTTCTTAACAGCAGGCCCGGGTGTTGGAGCCCTCCACTACAACTGGATCTGTACTATTTCTTCTTTTAAAGCGGGGTTTCCACGCGAACAGTAAAACAGATAGTAAGAGATGACGCATGCGCAGAATCATAAAAAGTTTTAACCGGGCCACGGCAAGTCTCTGTCCTAACTTGACAGCGACATCTTACAGCGGGGTTTACACGCGAACAGTAAAACCGACAGTAAGTTGTCGCTATAAAGTTCGGACAGAGACTTGCCGTGGCCCGGTTAAAACTTTTAAAATAGTACAGATCTTGTCTTCATTATGAGTACTACTCAGTTAATTTTTATTCAAAAGGAATGTACTAATGCATTTAGTATTAAAAATTTCTTGGTAACCATCACCATATAAGATTGCTGTCCTCAGTATTCTTGTGTATATTTCGGTTGCTATTCCTAACAATAATGGACATTTTGGAGGAAGTTTAATACTTGAAACCGTTCTGAAAAGAAATGGTTCTTTAATTTTAACAATGACATATTCAAAGAAATGCAGTCAATCTCAAAATTGAGTATATCTTATTGTTTTTACTCAATAGGCTAAATTTCATCTCCGAAAATCATATTTCTTACCATCGATGCTGTTGTTTTTTCTCTTTCAATATGTAAAGAAAAAAAATTTGTCTAATCCATTTTATTTTTTTTCTAAAATGAATAAATATCACATAATAAAAACAATGCCATGAAATTGAGTATGCACTTTATTTATTTTTTTGCGATAAGCAAGTAGATTGCAAATCCTTCTTGTCTTGATCAAAGCTTGCATTCACTTAGGCATGGATTCTACGAGTGTTTTCTATTGTTTCAACTGACATTTTGACACTCTTCTGTTAAAGGATACAGATCCTCTTAATTGTCCTTATCATCTTCTTTAATCCAATTTAGACCATAAATTTTCCATTACATTTGAATCTAGAAATTAGTGTGGAATGTATAGGGGGATTGACTCTTTCTTTCAGTTTTAATTTTATTTGAAAGAAAAATTAAAAAAAAAAATCTTTCCTACATATTAAAGGTAAATTTGTTCTTTTTTGTAGTATTTTTTTTTTGAAAACCATTTTAAATTAAAGATAAAAGTTGTTTTCCAACATAAAAAAAGGATGAAGTCTTCCCAGTTGCAGGGAGACTTGATCCTGAAACAGATGGCTTTGAAATGATTCAAAATAAGAATAGAATCAAATTTAGTTGACTAACATGTAAAAAAGGGAGAAAAACATCTAAAGAAAATTCTACGTTTGTGTAAATCACTGTTTCTGCATATGAATGATTGTCGTGGTTGAAATTAAGATATCAAATACATTTTTAAAGCTTTAAAAAATCAAACATAAATGTTAAAATTTTTGCAGTTCGAAGAGTTCCACTGAGATGTATGGTTTTAGATAGTTTTTTGACAATGCTCGTCATTGGTCCACAACTCTAATAACATTTTCTGATAAATAAATTGGTTGGTCATGAGTCCTCCCTTTTTCTTAGAAAATTGATTTTGCATTCAGATGATGAAATCTTTTCAATTTTTTCCTACGAAATGACTAAATTTTTCTTCTTTCCTGGAAATCGCACAATGACAAAGTCATTTTCACTAATCGACAAATTTTGTGGATCTTCAAGATTTTATCAGAATATACATCAAGTGAATCTGGCTCGTTGAATCTAAGGAACACTATAGCTGCTCTCACTTCTCTGAAAATCTGGGTTATTGTTACTTCTTTCTTCTTGAGATGAAATGAGTTTTTTCTGATTTCTGTTTTATTCAGTATGGCGATCTGCATTTCTTCTAAATCTGTTCTTTAGTTGGTGTGCTTGACAAAAATTTTTGAAAGATCTTTTTCCTCCCTTTGACTTTCCCTATTGGGATAATGAAACTTTGAAGGAATGCTTGTCTCTTCTGCAGTACTATGTTTGTGTTTAACTGTACCTTGCATTACTGCTTGTTGAGAATATAATGGTTGATTGTGACGAGAGATGATAAAAAATTCATCTTAAATCCATTTTATTATGTTAGTTGCGCCATGGCTTTTTGATAGGTACTGATCAATTCTCAGCAATTTGATAAATTGTTATTCTTGAGCAGGGTGATTAGTCATCTCAGTCTGAGCAGCTCCAAGCACGAAATGATCTCTAAGTGGTCCTATAAGTACGAACGAGAGACTGCAACTGTGAGAAGGTGTGGTGGTATTGTTAACAAAATGATTCATTTTTTGGCATAATCTAAAATGTCAGTGCTTATATGGCTATGATCGATTATCCATTATGATTAATACCTTTACTGTTTTGATTACATCTTGCATGCTTCAGGAAGTGCTAAAAATCTTACAAAGAGGGAGCATTCATCCAGCCAGTTACATGCTCCAATGTATCATCTCGGTCTCTGCCAATTAACTCTGGGAAATACCATATGGAGGTATGGAGTTGCAACAGCTGCATTTTACTGCGTGCACAAATTGTGACCTATCTCGTCCTGTTATTAGTAACAGTTCCAACTTGTTTTTCCCCTTTAATAGTTACTATTTTGGTGGCTTTGTACCGTGTAAAACCAGGTTTCGTCTATATTCCGTACACAGTGTGGGTCCAGTTTTTCTTCTTTTATACGTTTTCCAAATTTGCAAAGAGAAACATAACATTTATGTTTATTGAAACTAACTGCTACAATTAAGGCTAATTGGCTCTGTGTCCGAAGTGACAATGTTTTTTATTATGATCCATAAAGTTTCTGTACCAACTACCACAATTTGCAACCTTCGTTTTCCACGATTCAGGAACTTTATCATTATCTATACGTATTGAAATGCTAACTTTTTAACTGCATAGAGTAAAGCTCATGATGTAATTCCACGATGTTTTAAATATCTACAATAAAAGTGATCTTCTTTTTAGCCTGTACATTTGGGAGTGTTATAGAGTTCTTAATCATTGTAATAAAATGAACCATCTTATTGCCCGGAATTAAATTTTAAAGCTCAATATGTATATCGACATAGGGTGTTTAAGATTTAGTTACTTTCTAATACACATATCAAATGGAATTTTACTTTTTCTAATTTATAAATAGAGCAATACGTAACTGAACGAAGTGAATGA
>BGPR01053756.1:0-10342 GCA_013235015.1 Araneus ventricosus | reverse complement strand
AAAAACAAATATTTAATCTGCTCTCCCATTATGTCAGTATTTTTCATATTCAAGATATCTGCACATCACTTTACATTTTATCATTAAGGCCGAAACCAATATACATCTATCTTAAACGAAGTTTAACGGTACCAAGACAAATACAAAAAGGGAATCACTTAGCTTTATATCACATGCTGGACGTTTTGGTTTGACTCAGGGATACACACAACGAGAGTTGGCAGCCAGGGTGGGAGTCTCAGACGGCGTAGATTCTACATTTTAGACCACAGTTGCGTCTGTCCACTCACGACCTTCTTTCCAGTCCAAGTCATTCAGATGAGTCAGCACCGAGAGGCTGTAAGCAGTCTGATGGGTAACTCTCCACTGGTGTAACACGGAGTTTACAAGCTCATCAGATTTGGCTTGGTCTTGATGCTGGGTGCTAGCTCCACAAAATTCGGTCCGACATCATGATGGCTGTCCTACAAACGGATCAAAGTCGTTGCTGGTGCATAGTCTTCAGCCTCTCCAGATTCAACAGGCGAGGCACTTGTTTCACATTCGATGAACCATACTCGCAGGAATGACGTCTGTATTCGCCTTCAGCCTTTGGTAACCACGACTCGTCCCAATAGGTAACAGCTTTACCTTGCTTAGAACATCATCTCCTTCAAGCACGCACTTTCAAAGTTTCTCCCTTGCTCGTAATCACCTCGTCAGCTATGGCCGCCTTACGATATCAAAAGCCCGCTTCTCTTCCTTTAGATGTTGCTATTTCCTCCGTCTAAAAATGTTGCTTGGAAAAGAATGTGCTCTCCACTTGTCATGTCCTCTTCTTATACCAAAATAAGATGCCGTACCAAGCCATTCCTTCATCGCTCTCTTCCTGAGCCGAAGGTCAAGTTTTTTTCCTTGGCAGGGCATAGAAATCAAAATTAATTTAGTTGCGCCAAGACGCCAAAACTGTCCTCAGAGACTTGCCAAACAGTCCAGCAACCCCTTGTGCACGCCCCAAAGACTTGCAGTTAGCCAATTGGAAACCTTTAGACACTTCTGATTGGAGGTCGAGGATTCTCAGAAAAAGGGTTGGTATTGCCCTAACACTTCCAAAAGGGTAATTAATCAATATCAGGGTTCGAAAAGAGGGTCTTTGTGTAAATCAGACAATTTGTCGCGTCAGGGCAGTAAAATTTGGGTGGTCCGTTACACGCCTATTGTCAAAGAGTCATAAAAATGGCGGAAACAGGAAATTGGCCCTCGTAGTAAATGAAGGTTCAAACCGTTTTCCACAAAAGAGCGGAGGACCACAGAAACAATATTCAATTTCAGACCTCAGCGGGGATTCGAGAGGGTAAGCTAAACAATTACGGCGATTCACACCAACACGTGCGTTTCTCCAGACAGGGGGAGGTATATACGGTAAAAGAGGAAAGAAAAAGGTTGTATTCTAAAAAGGGGTTGTATAAGGTTAAAAAGAGGGCAAGCTGTCCAGAGTTCAAAAGTGCATAAGAAAAAAAACATTTCGTGTAATTTAGACAAATAATTAAAACAGGGAAATAAGGTTTAAGTGTCTTAACAAAAATATGGGAGTTAATTTGCCGAAAGATAAACAATAATTAAAATAATCGACAATAGGGCAGTAATGTACAGAAATGTATTATATAAACCTACGTTACTTTTAACTTTTTAGACGATTACCAATATAAGAATACCCCATTAGCACAAGATATTTTACGATATTTTTACGATGATGTTCGATATTTTGAATACCTCAGAACATCGTGAAGAAATCGTGGAAATGCTGTAGGGCATTTAGTGCTAATAGGGTAGTAATGTACAGAAATGTATTACTATAAACCTACGTTACTTTTTAGACGATTACGATTAAACGAGTAACGATTAATCGAAGTTTTTCTGTAACTAAACCATTGAAAACAAATTTACAGAATTCATAAGCCATCTTGGTGTAAAAATACGCAACCTAGCATATTCATATCTGAATGCTATAAATCTACTTGGTATAACTGATTTAGAACACAATACAGACGAATTTTTGCTCTTTCCTCTACTTGCTTCATAAAGATATTGGTTTTTTTCCTAATTAACACTACTAGTAAATAATAGATAATTTAATTTGAACTGAGTTATTACATAAACATTAGAATAAAAAATGGCAATACTTCTGACAACTTTGAAACTATTCTTTTATATTGCTGGTTTTATCTTGGACAGATTCCAAAATCCTTGAGCGATAAATTTTGTAAAATACGCAAATAAATCAAAAGTAGTTATTATTTGAGGCATTTGTATGATAAATGTGTTATTGTACTTGAAAGTATTAAAGGCCTTGTGCATCAGAAGCTTTATTGATGAAAATATGTTTTAAAGCATGCTATTAACCAGAATTGGTTTGAACCAAATGGCTGTTTCGCGTGCTGCAAGGAGTAAGTAATAAATTTTAGGGTATATTTATTTTTTCACATAAACACGGACGCTAAATTATTCCCACTGGATTTATATAGTTGATTATGAATTTTGAATCATACTCTCACTCAGAACGTGTTTTCTTTCTAAATTATCTTAAACTGTAACAATCGATACGAACTACATTATTTCTTTCCTGTATATTAAGTTTATAGAAAGAGAAATTAATGTAATTGTCAAGAAAATCAACTTCGAGAAATTTCGATGAATCTCCACTTTTTAGATCTCCCTCAGACCGAAAATATCATTTTTAGAATTATGCATGTTTGTTGATCTTTCCATCTGTGAACACGATAACTCAAACATGCAGAAAGTTAAAAGCTTGAAATTTGTCATTCTTCTTTGTGTCCAATTTGTACATTTCTTTAAAATTTTAAGTCAATCCTTCTACGGAAAGTAGGTCTGTCTGTTCTTCCATGTGTATGTGAATAAGAGAACTCAAAAAAGTAGAAATCAAGATGAATTAAAGTTGAATTATGTTTTCACCAGCAGAATTGCAGATGTGTATCCTATTTTGGCCAAATCTGTCAATGCTGATTATCAGTCAATCTGTCTATTCATGCGTATGTGTGAGTTTGTGTCTTGGCATCAAAATCGAATTTCGGTCCCATCTGTCAAAAGGGAAAGAGGCCCAAATGCATACTATATTACGAAGCTTAACGTAAAACTTCCGGTTGCGACGCCACTGATAAGACGTAGCAACCTGGAATCTATGAGGTATGATGTCACGGGAGCCATGGAGTCAAACCAATAGGAAGTTTCTGCCACATTTTAAAGTCCACTATGAGAAGTGGGTGAAAAAATAATATAATATCTCACGTGCAACTCACACTTGTTATATCAGTGATGAAGACAAGGACGAATAAGTTATTTAATACCCCGTACGTCATTTACCCTAGGTAACCTCTGTTTATTAGTCTAGACACGTTATTTGAGGAGAATACAATTCTGGTGGTTAAAATTGTAGCTTTATCTGATTGCAAATTGATTGACACCTGACTTTTACATTGCACTCTGCATGAAGTATTATACAACGATTACAAACTGCTATAACATCCTTGTAAACATTGACAAGAAAAAGTTTGAACACAATACAGAAGGAAACTTAAAGTTTTGTTTGCGTACGTAATAATTGCCCCTGTGATTTCCATTGGTCACAAGGGCAAAATCCATGTGGTGGTCCATTTCACGCCAAACTCTATCAAGCATGTTCGCAGCCATTGAGTGCGTTTGATAGCAACATGCATGCTCTGCGTGTGGCTCTTAATCTTGTGAAATTATTTCTTGTGTCTTCACTTCATTGAAATCTTGTGAAATTATTTCTTGTGTCTTCATTTCATTAGAATATACTGTAGATTTTGTCTTAACACATTCTTCGCGTGTAACTGTGAACGTACTGAAGGTACATATAGACAATGCTTAACATGGTAGTGAAATGGAGTACCGCAAAGATGTTGCCCATGTGACCAAGAGACATCACACGGGGCAGTGATTATGTATGCAAACAAAGCTTTAAATTTTCATCTGTGTAGTGTATAAATATTTCGTCGTTTAACAAACAACGCCTATCTCAATATTTTGAAATTTCAAAGAGGAAGTAAAAATTCAATTTTTGGCAAACAATAACGAATATTTTTGATTTTTTTTAACATTTGACATTTTAGAAGATGTGAAAAAATTCAGAAATATTCGTTATTGGTTGCGAAAAATTCAGTTTTTTCTTTCTCTTTGAAATTTCAAAAAATTGAGATGGGTAGTGCTGCTTGTAAGCGATGATTTTCTTTCTGTCTTTCTCCACAAAGAAGTTACAGGCATTTGTAATCGGTGCCACTGTTTTGAATAACCCTATGTATAACTCGAAGATTAAATTTTGAAGTTGGAAACATGGCACAAAAGAAAAAATTCTCATCATTTACCAGAATTTTACTAGCTTGTATACCTTTTCTTGATGGTATTTTAAATATAAGTTTGTATGAGAATTTAAAAAACACGTTTTGTTACATCCAAATAACCTGAAATATCTGCCAGTTACCGCCAGAAGAGACTGCTGTAATAGCTGCCATCTCCTTCACACACTTGTGTTATAATTAAGTCCGAAAATGAAGCAGTGGATGATGTATTTATAACTTAATTAGTCCTCTGTCTAAGTTGTGTAAACATCTCCTCTGGATAAAACGTGTCTCCAAACGATAATCCATAATGCCATTTATCAGCTTCTAATTTATTCATTCGAAACGGCAGACGGCAAGGCTTTATTGGAGACATAAATTTTTGCGCAATGACTATAATTACTTCAAAATCAGGAACTCAGACTTGAAAGTTAATGCGGATCATTATTTATGGTAATGAGGCGCCTTTAAAAGGATAATAGTCCGACAAGTATCGAGGTCTTTGTTATTCGGGGAATGGCAACACCTGGCATGGCGGGAAAGAATCTTGCGGAAAGCGGATCGAAGCATTTTTGCTTGAAAATGATGATGAAACAATTTAGTTCTGACACGGGTGGTCGTTAAGATGTTAATCCATCTTTTTAAATTTCCCGGTTCGAGTAGTTCTTTTGGAAGTAAAGAGTTGAAGAAAATGGAGATGTTTAAAACTGATGAATAAAAGTCAATGAAAGAAGAAAAAGGGATACCCATCTGGCATCTATTCTCAGGTAATGGATTTTAACCAACAATAGAATAAGAATTTTTAAGTCTTAAAAATGGACGGCATGGATAGCTTTTTTATATTGTAGGTATATGAAATATTTGTGTATGCAATATAATGCTAGATAAATTAATATCCCTACACCTTAATCCTTCCTAAAATATAAAATTAAAGAATTTATAAGCAGCTGGTCAAACTAATGGATGGGTTCTGAAATAGGAACCCGAGTAAAGGATTTCATTGGGGCTATTGTCCCCAATTTAATTATCACTTACAAATATGCAATGTATTTTTTTAACATGCCATGGTCTATTTGTTTCGAATGTTTATCGTTTCAAATTACCATCACACCAAATTGTAAATGCTGTGCACAAGCTGATGTAGACCAACTGCACTTTTCTAGAAAGTTTCATTTGAATAGACCTACTGACCGTATACGTACTACAAAACCGTATGATTTAAAATTTTAGTCAATAATAAATGTGTTCTTATGAAATTGAGAGAGATCTTCAGGATTTCCAGCTGCATCAGCAGTGCGCATTCTGACTGAAGCAACGTTGCCAAAAAATATATCCTCGCTTTTTTAACATGTGTGAATTTTAATTTCTATTTAGAATATAAAATTTTAAATGTTTTCTTCGAATTGTCATACATGCCGTAATGTGTTTAATGATTTTTTTTTATTTTTATTTCATTTTTTATTTATCTGTAATTTAATTTGATGTTATTACAAATAGCGGTTATTTGTTCTTTGAAACACTTTCATGTGCTTTGAGGTTAGTTAGAACTTCTATTTATGTTGTTGCTTTTTCACATTCTATGCAATTTAAATAAATGCCTGATGATAAGATTTCAACAGATTATACTAATGTAAATCGTTTCATTCAAAGAGCCAGATTTATAACGCACTGCATTCAGCCGACATCCAACGCAAATACTCAAGGAAACCGAAACTCGAACAGAAATGGATCCTCCACTCTAAACCTAGAATTGGTTTAAATATGTCCCCTTTTAAAGCTACTCTATGGCATATTTGGAATGGACCTCGCAATTTCCACCCGTGGTCATATAACGAGAATAAAAAATGAAATGGAATTCTCTCCAGATTTAAACTCCACACCAACGGGAAGCATTTTAAACTTTGACTTGTGTAAGATATGCAGTCCCACTTACGTGAAGGATTTTCCATGAAATGAAGTCTTGAAACCGCGTCACTTTGGTCCCGAAATCTACATTCTGCCACAAAACCACTGAAAAAAGATTTTTTTAAAATTTTTTTTTTGGTATTTAACCCTGTCACACCGAGCGAGGTGGTCTCGGGCGGTTTAAAAATTTCCCCTTAACAGCGGCAAAGGCCGGTCTGAGGCGGTTAGCTTCTTTTGAAGGGAGGCGAGGTTCTGAGATCGCTTAGAAGATGCATGGTAGGGGGTCCAATTATCCTTGCCAGCTACAGCCCATTTCCATGCGCTTTAAGGGAAGGTGTTAACAGGGATGGGGGGTAAATGACCACCCAGGTTGGGAGAGTCCAATTCATGTCGTTTCCTTCCCCCAAAACTTCTGGTCTTAAAGGGGCTAGAAGATAAAAGTCGGCTCGGGATTAAAAAGTTAAATAAGCTTTGAAAAATGAAGTGTATTTTTTTAGATTATATTCCCGTTTTGAACATAAACGTAATCTACTTTTGAACGGATTTCGTATCTTGAACGATTTAGTGACCTAAACGGCGCCTTGCATTATCTTTTAGAGCACATCCTTATCCGTATGCCCTGAAGAAGGCAGTTCACACACAACAAAGTTTCACAACGCGCTATACCATACCTGTGGGAAGACTTCTGATCGATAACCAGTTTATATTGAACGTTATATTAACGTCCCGTTTTGAAGCAACAAGAGGGCTATTTTGAGACGAACCTCGTAATTTTAAACCGTGGCCAGATGACAAAGACGGCACCTGAGCTGGCAGCACATCTCCAAACTTTCGCATAACACCAGTGGGAGGACGTTTGACCCATTTCGTTTGACTTAACTACCAACAGGTCCCATACACGGCGGATCTTCAGAGGAATCGGATTTCTAACATGGAACTCTCTGGCCCCAAGCCGAAACTTAACTAATAGGCCACCAAGGCCTCTGAGTTTTGACCAGGTACGTGTATAGGAATTTGGGCTTCGAATCTGAGACTCTCAATTTTTGATTGATACAGATGAACTGGGTAGTGCTTGAATTTCAAACCCTCTCTCTTAAACTTTAACAGCATACAACGCCATACCATGGGTAAGACACAAGACCCGAGAGAGATATAGTACACCCGGTGTGTGTATAAGGAAACGGAATTGAAATCAATGTCATTTTTTTTGGAATGGTTCAGTTGACTGAGCGGAACTTAAGCTGGCCATCCCCAGCAATCCAAACTTTCACAACACTTCACACTATGCCAGCAGGAACACCTTTGACACAAACGGAATTTACACACACCAAGCCTGTGTACAGAATTTTGGTTTTGAATCCATCATGCTCCAGTTTTGAATGATTCATATTACCCAAGTAGTATTCGAGTTGGAATCCCCCCTTCTTCCACTCGAAAATGTGACACCATAGAGGCGAGAGAAACTTTGACCCGGACTTTTTTTAGCTCTCACCAGGAACATGTACACGGATTTGGGTTTCGAATCCTGGCCGTTTCGTCTTCAAACCCAAGAGATTGCTATCAAGCCTCCGCGGCTCTAATTAAAGTGTAGAAACCTATAATCCCTATACTTAAGTATCATTTTGCGTGAAGTCGATACAGCAAGTTTAAATCCCACAATCTTCTTAACAATAAATTCCTAACGCTTTTATGCAAATGCTCCGTTCTTTTTTCACATCCAAAATCTGTCTCACTTGTTACAGCTTAACAATTCCCTCTTTCTGTTCAGGGCAATCGATAAGAGAGTCCACTCTATCGTGTTCGACGGAAGAGAGTACTTTAAACCCGAAGGAAGGCGAAGGCAGCATTATCTTCCTTGAATTTTCGCCATGATTTCTTCGACCAGAAACAATTATCTTTCTGTTTGGTGCGATTCTTTCGCTGCGATGAATGCTTTATTCGTTAAAAGGACTTTTGGAGGAGCGAAGATGCTATAATGAAGACCGGATTTTTATGTTTAAAAGTATAGAATTGCTTTCTGACTTTTGAAAGTTTCCATTGAAGTATCGATTCCTAGAGATGAGGAATTAATGATTAGTTGTTAAAATTCCTTTTATGATGTTTTTAACATAACAATAGAATTTTTATGTCATTCTCATAACAGAAGTCTTTTCATGCATTCTATCTACAACGTAATTATAGTTAAAGAGGAAGTGCTTGGAGAGCGAATACTGAAAAATCAAACAGTAATGAAAACAGAAAACAGAAAAAACAGGAAAATGAGAGTAATCAAATAGTAATGAAAACAGGCTGTTGCAAATGATGAAATTTTTATTGATTTCCATTTACAAGCAAAGTTCAATAAATTGCTTCGAAAATCTTTCAGAAATTGGATTCAATGAATAAATTGTACACCTGCAGAACATAGCAAATTTCTATATTTTAAATACTTTTTGGTCTTGAATATATTTCATAATTATAAATATTGTAGAATCTCAAACTATGTTTTTTTCTTAAATTCTCTAACAGTGGTGCTAATCATATGGATTGAGAATTGAATTAAAATCAATCGATTAGCTGATAAAAAAAGTTTGTAAATTATTAAAATAAGCTATGGTCATGGAAAACAAATGGCTGTACAAAATTTCAGAAATCTAGCGTATCAGAAAGTGAGACAAAATTCGTTCATAAAATTCCATCTTTACAAACATGAAACAAATCAAAGAAAATAAATGAGTGTTAAAATAACACTTAACAACATTAGAAAATTTTCACTGCATAGAATGCAGTAAAGCACCGTTTATGCGTTTTTCATTTATACGTAGTTTACAGTTATATGTCGTTGCATCGAAGTTCCCACTCGGTCGTAGCGATTATCACTCTGACTCCTAAGCCGGCCGTAACCGGTCATGCAACTTCTATACTAGTGGGGCGTATTTCGGCCGGTTGCTGTTCCTAAAGGGGGGAGAAGGCAGTTGGGAGAGTGGTTATTAAAGGGATCCTTAGGGAAGAGATGAGAGATGAAAGGCCTGCCATTCATATCTCCCACCACCCTTAGTGAGAAGAAAAGTGGAACGGGGCGGACGAATCCATTCCACATATCAATTAGTAAGCAAACCTCCGTATACAACTGTACTCAGATTTTGAGAACTCTTAGTAGTCAGAGGGTTAAAGTCATAAACAATTTCGTTTATACAACGCAAAGCTTCGATTTACGTCGTTTCCTCATTTTTGAAATTCAGAATTTTTCTGCTTCAGTCGTTGTTTCTCTTGTTAAGGGGAAAAATTTTCCCTAGAAATAGGGGCCATAACTTCTTTTCCCTCTCTGCCATTTTGAAATCAAGAACTACCAACACGCGCATAAATCATATAAAATAAGAAATGTATAATTAATACTCAAGATACGCAATAAGGGAATGATAAATATATAACATTTACTCACTTTTGTACTAAATATATAATCTTTAAAATTTTATTGTTTCCATACTATGTAGTAAAATACAGGAACTATCTTAAAAACTTTAAAATTATTCTTTTAAATGAATTAAATATATTTTCATAAGTAGCTTTATATTTGTAATAATCAGAGTCGTTTATTAAACCTTTGATTATACGTCTTTTCATTTATATGTTGTTTTACGTGAGTCCCTTGAAAGATGTATAAATGGTGCTTTACTGTATATGTATTTGCCATTTTTTCTACGGAACGCATTCGCGTCTTCAATTTAATAACAACAGGATCAATTAATATTTCCATGAAATAATGCGATGGCTAGGAAATACAGCTGTAAATACCACAACAACCTCAATACACACTCGTCTATAGATCTAACACAACCACCAGAATATTTGATCTATCCCACTACCAGAGAGGACAGAAACACGATAGTTTAATTTCAGGCGCCAACATCGAATGGCTTTATCATTTTGAATAACACACTATGGCGTCGGCTGTCGTTACTAAAGTGAACCTCCTGTTGTTGTCCAGACACCAAAGCACTTGAAATGATGATGCGCATCGTTATGTTGGCGCTTTGATCGATTACTTCCAGCCTATTCATTTATGGCAGGCTTTATGATACTTTAACGAGTTTATTTCTTTA
>BGPR01053755.1:0-10343 GCA_013235015.1 Araneus ventricosus | reverse complement strand
TTAACAATTCCAATATATTTTAGATTGTGTACCCGCCCTCTTAACTTCGATGATTTTTTAATAAAATTTTCGAATTTATAGTCGACTAAAATTTTTATTAATTCACATCTGAGACACGAAATATTTGTTTAATCTTCCAACAGGTTTTTTCCGACTCTAATATTGATTTTTGCGTCATTGTAAAAAAAAGTGAAAATTCTTCACTGATATAGATGATATTAAAAAATAAAATTAATGAAAATGTTAGGGCTTATCGGTGCTAATTTTTAGGAATTTTGGAAGAAAATCTATTGCAGAGATGATTTAAAATAGTCTCAAGGTGTTGAAATTTTTAAAATTCACTTTAAAGTTGAAAATTTAATGAAAAAAGGACGTTTAAAATAATGTATGAGTATGGAAAATAATAAAATAACCTGTACCAAATGGGGTCATTTACCTGGCCTGGAATTAGACATAAAAAAACTAAAATCAGACAGATAAAGAGCAAGTAAGACTTTACAGAACGAAATCTGAAGGCTCACTTATAAACTAGACTGCATGTTTAAAAACAATTTATGGCTTTAATGATCCCAAACGGTTCTCTACGACCCCCAAAGAAAATATCCATTTGCCGGGCTCGAAATTTTGATATATCTCTCTCTACAAACCAAAACTGCACTACTATGCGTTGGTGTGAAATGGAAGTTTGGAGAATTGCGTCACAGCTCAGGTGTTCTCGTCATCTGGTCAGCATTTAAAATTACGAGGTCGTTTCAGAAACCGCCCTCTTGTAGCTTAAAAACTTGACGTTAATCTAATATAATACAATGCAATAATAGAGAGTAGACACAGACTAAGTTCGAAACTCCAACATTATTACATTCAGGGCCGTCTTAACAAATCTCAGAGCCCTAGGCTGGAGTTAATTAGCGCCCCATCAGAATCGTTACTACGAATTTGAACGCCTGAGGCCTTCAGGAAAAGAAAATAAAAAATACCTACCCATAAAGAAAATACTTACAAAATAAAATAATCTGAGACCAAAAAGAGAGAGAGAAAAAAGTCACTTGTTCTCTCTGATTAACGCCTTAAAGTTCATATAATATAAATTTGAACTTTTTCATATTTAAAATTAAAATCGAATAATTTCTAGTTCAAATCCCGTTGGTTTGGTGCAGAAGTTTGGAGTGGGAGGTGCCAGTTCAGGTGTTGTCCTCGTTATCTGACCGCGGTTCAAAATGACCAGGTCCATCCCAAAATATCCATCATGTTGCTTCAGAAAGGGACGTTAATATAATTAAACTAAACTAAATTCTGGTACAGAACTAAAATACTAAATAAAATCAGTGTAGTAAATTTGGCGCCTTTGGATCATTGTCGCCTCTGGGCTCTAGCCCAATAAGCCCATTGGATAAGACAGCCCTGATTACATTGATGTTCTTTTATCTTGTAATTTCGATTATTTCTTGTGAAAACTTCAGAAGCGATATTATCTAAATGACTTTCATTGATTCGAAATTTGCATGTAGTAACTTTTAGTTATGGATGTAAAAGTTGGTTCAAAACTTTAAAATTTAATAAAATTTTGAGATTCTAGAAATAATGGAGTTAGATTTTTTTTTCTTCCTTTGGCGTACTGTGTACTACTCCAAAGGTTACAGCATAAACGAAATTTCAAGCCTGTAGATGAAAAATTAAAAAAGTTATCCCATGTGCGGCATCCGGACAATACCGAATATTTCAACTAAAAAAAGAAAAAAAAAAGCACACAAATTTCACTTTAAAATGGTTGTCAAAGGGTAATAAAATATTGTAGAAGCCTTTGAAATGGTAAAAAAGGATTAAAAACAAGAAATTTCTTGAAAAACAAAATTCACCACCGAGCTTCATTTTGGGAAGGACGATGATTTTCTCGGTTTTTTTTTTGGAAAAATTAAAAAAAACTAAAATGATTCCATGCCAAAACGAAAAATTCTTGCAACGATTGCATTTCTAAGAAAATCGAGAATCAAATTAAAAAAAACAGCGTGCAGTTTCGTCAATTATTGAATTAATAGGAGCTGTTCAAAGTTGGTGTCTGGTATAACGGATACCAGGTCTGAAGGGGTTAAGACTTTACAGAATGAAATCCGAAGTCTCACAGAAACAAGACTCAAGTGTTCGAAAGATTCTCCCCAACTCAACCTTAACCTCCGTGATTCTCCCCAACTCAACCTTAACCTCCGTGAACCCTCCTTAGACTGCGTATTTATATAAAACAATTTATGGCTTTCAGGGTCCCAAGCGGTTCTCTACCGACCCTCAAGAAATTAAAGCCATTTGCCTACCTCGAAATTTCTTTATATGTCGCGCTACAAACCGAAACTGGAGCACTGTTCGTTGGTGTGGAGTGGAAGTTTGGAGAATGGCGTGACAACTCATTTGTTCTCGTCATTGGTCAACATTCAAAATCACGAGGTATGTTCCAAAACTGCCTTCGTATAGCTTAAAACCTTGATGATAATCTAATATAAAACAACGCTGTAACAGAGAGTAGACAAAGAGTAAATTGGAAATCTTGCATTGACGTTCCTTCATCTTGAAATTTCAACTATTTCTAGAGTCAATGCTTGCTAGTTATAGCAGAAAATAATATCCTCACGTTAGTGTGGAGTGGGAGTTTGGAGAATGGTACATTTAAAATGGAAAGATTAAAATTATGAAATCCGTTCCAAAACCGCCCTCGCGTAGCTTAAAAACTGGACGTCAATCTTATATGAAACAACAGTATAACACAGAGTAAATTAGAAACTCTATTATTATTATACTGATAATCGTTTACCTTGTAATTTCGATTATTTATGGTGACAACTTCAGAAAATATTATCTGAACGAATTTCATCGATTCCTTGATGCCAAGTTTATATGCAGCAACAAAAAGTTTAAATAATATTTCGCTACATTTTGACTCAAAATTTTTAAAATGTAATCAAATTTTGAGGTTCTAAAAGTACTGCGCTGAAATTAGATAAATTCTGAAAATAATGATATCAAACAATTAAATGTAGAACTAAAATAAGCTCGGTTATAATGCTTTTCATAAAAATGTCAAAGGTTTTCGCTTTTCTTTAAAAATATATAAATAGAGAGAGTATACTTATTCTATTCTCCTTTCAGTTTTGGTTGATTCATTCGAGTCCACAAAAAATAAGTGAAAATTAAATATTCGCATAATTGATGTATGTTTAATTTTTAAACACAGCACGAAATGACCCATATTAAAAATGAAATGTAAATATTTTTATTTTCTAGCAAATGAAAAAAATATTCTAGAAATGTTTACTGTATTTATAAATATGGAGAATTTAAAAAATTGTATTTGATAATTTTAGTATGATTGTAATCGTTCTTTAAGTTCTATCAAATGTTTATTTGCATTCAGAAGAATTTTGTGTTTCTGTCGCTGTGGTTATTTGTAAGCACAATTCTTATTTCGATGATAAATATTTACTTTCTTTTTCTTTTGAGTTTAGTACCCAAGGGTAAAGTTATCGTTTGACACTTTCAATAAATAGCACGTTTTTTTCTTTCATTATTGTATCGCAACTTTGAAAAAGGGATGTGATTATTAGTTTCAATCAAGAAAATCATTTATATAAGTAGCCGCAAATGCTAGAATAACTATCAAAAATAATCTTCTATACATTATATTTAATCAAATCTTTACATCTTGTTTAAGTCAATAAATTTATTATTGATGATAATTACAAGAGTATAGACAGCGAGATAGATGAAATTAACTAACGTATATAATAAGAGCGCTACAAAGGAAATCTGGTTAATGTTAATCGCAGTGCAGCAGCAGAAACGAAGGAATCTCCTTCTCTACAGCAGAAAAAAAAAACTGCAATAAACTTCCACCCGTAGAAGAACTATTTAGCTTACTTTCGACCTTGGAAAGAAGAATGCAATTACGCGGCAGCAGAGAGGGAGGGACTCTTCACGTTCTAAAGAGACCCAATCGTTGTATTCAAAGGTTATCCGCATAGGGTTGCCGAATTACTATACACACAGGACAAAATATCGGTTTTCAAAAAAGTTAGATGTTTTTTCATTAAAAAGAATCTTTAACTGTTGAGAAATTATTATTAAAACTCTTCATGCATATTTATTTTCTTCAAAAATGAACAAAATTAGCTTTTATTACTATGAAAGAGTCCAAGAGCATATCTGACCGGCACTTTGGGCGCCATCTATCTTCACCGTTACGTACTAAAAGAAATTAACGAAATTTAATGAATATTTTGGGTTTTTTGATTTTTTAAAAATATTAAGAACATTTTGAGAATTTTGGAGTTTCACACATTACTTATAGTGATATGTCGGACCATTTTGACAAAATTCTAGACTTCAACAATACATATTAGCGGTACTGATATGATTTTGGTGATTTATAAGCTTTAGACGACCACCTTAAAGTAATTACTTTTGAACTCTAATTTCAGAATTTATTCTACTAACAAAACGTAGTTATTAGCGAAAATCGCTCTCTCTTTGACTTCAAATCATATTCGCAACTCAAAAAAATTAATGAAATCAAGAGAATAGTTTAAAATAAATCGTATACGAATCGAATGGAACGATGTATTAGCAAAATCTATCTTCTCTTTTCAGACTTTAACTGGTTGAGTGGTTACCGCGTCAGCTTCCGAACCGGTAGGTCGCGATTTCTATCCTGGGTTGTGTTCGTACTCTGTTTTTGCTATAATTTGCATTGAGTTTGCAATGCAAGCTTGCTGCAAGTTCGTCCTATGGTGACTTCGAGGCTTGCGTTAACTTGCTGCAAGCTTGTTTCACACTTGTCGTGTCAAATTTGCAGTGCAAGTCTGCTGCAAACTAAAGTTGCTATCTGGGAAATATCAAAGTGCTGAACTGGTATCACCTGTCAATTGTTGTCTGTTTACATTGCTAATCTGTGAAAGAACTATTGTTTCCTGTACCTGTGCTACGTGTTTTCCTGCATATTTGTGAATAAACCTTCATTTTCCATTATCCTGCGTGTTGGACTGTTTACACCATACACCCACAGAAAGACTTTTGTAACAATATGCACACCACACATATGCAATTTCAGCATTCTGAATTTTAGACACTCTCTGAGGAAAAAATGGGCTTACTTACCACGAATGCTCAAACACAAAAGCATGTGGCAGAAGAAATTCCGATATGAAAAAGAATTATGAACTTGTGGTTTATGCTAAAGTCCTACCCGAGATTGTAAACAGAATCCAGTCATTATGATTACAACAGACAAGAACAAGCTAAACATAAAACATTGAATTATTGCATTTAGTTTAAAAACTACTCGCTACAAGGTTTTTTTTTTCTAGTAAAACTAAAGTTTCCCATGCATAACTAGGGATGACAAACTGTTATTTTCTACGCAATATCAAAAATGACAAATACTCATCACTGGTAAAAAGGTGTGATTCAGTCATTTGTATAAAATGTACCCAAAGTGTTTTTTATTTTAATTTAATTTCTTTTTAATATAATTTTGCAAGGTTTTAGTTCTATATACTGTCAACAGATGGCGTCATCAAGGCTACTCTAAAAGCTCTCGAGTATGTATGAACTACCTTCCCCACACAGCGAGGGGGAATCACCACTCCCCACTAGGGATGACGAATATTTGACGAACTGTTATTTTCTACGTAATATCAAAAAATCACAAATACCAGTGATGAATACTACTGTCAAAAAGGTGTGATTTAATCATTTGTAATTAAAAGTAAAGTGTTTTAATTTTTTTATTTGATTTTTTAATAAACTTTTCCAAGTTTTAGTTTATAGTTCTATATACTGACAATAGATGGCGCCATGAAAAGTTGCAGTGCGCTAGAACGTGAAACCGCAAGTACCAACTATTTCTTCCCTCGTATTACGTTTCTCTGTGATTCACATTTTCCTCCCCAATCACTTTTTCCCCCAATAGCAGTAGAAACTGCTATTGGTCTTGTACGATTGTCTTTCGGTGAATCATCCCTCTTGTTGTGATATGCGTTTTCGAATGATTGCATCACTTTTGTAATACATGTGACTGAAGACTTATCTATCGGATCGGAGATGGCGCAGAAGATCGCCTACACAGCTGATCGGAGTAATGGGTCGATTTCAGTTGAATCTGTTGTTACTTGTGTTTTGATAATTTGAAATTATTTCAAGAAAGTTCGGCAGAGCAATTAGGATTATGATAAACGATTGTACTTCTTTCCAACAATTGTTTTCATGTGTAGTTGGGAACTTAATTTCATTCTCTTAATATTTTTTAGATTGGACACAGGTGTAATTTGAATATAAATTCATTCTAATATGGAGATGCATGAGAATAATCCTTAATAATTTATGATATTTCTGAAAAAGATCAGATTGAAAATATATTAGAAAAAACTATATTATGCTGAATTGTGTATAGTTTTTCCATTATCTTATTATTAGCACTAAAAATTGTTGTTCTTGTGCATGTTTTTTTTTTAAATTAATAAATACATTATTGAATCTTGAATACAGGTTAACTTACTCTTTCATGCAGGCTTATTTTTCCCATTTGCTTAACTTTTACTAATAAACTTTATTTTAAACTTTTTCGTAAAAATTAGAAAGAAATCTCATTTTTTCAGTTTAAAAGTTATTAATAAATGTTATTCCAAAAGCTGCCTGGGGCAACTGCACTAAACGAATATAAGTTAATATAAAGTTGTATCAAAATAACTGAAATAGAATTACACTTTTTCATGAATGCAATTTTTAATGGTAAATTTCTTAACTAAATTATCATTTACATTAGTAAGGATATTAATCTTTATCCATTATAAATTTAGGTTAAATTATTTTGCAAAAATCCTATAATAAATAATATACATATGAAAACATTTATTGGAAAATAATCATTATATATAAATTATTTCCTCCCACCCAAGAATAGAAAAACAGACGAGTCTTCATTTAAGTACTTAATCATTTTTAAATACAGAAGTAAAAAATTTCAAGAAATATAACCATATAACATAATCCTAATTGCCCTGGCAAACTATTTAGTTAAATACTTTTAGAAGCTAACTACTTAGAAGTAATTTCAAATTGTAATCAAAATATGACATGATGAACAACAGATGTACAGATGATAGTATTTAATACTATAATATTTAATAAAATAATATAAACAGATATCCAATTATTGAACATCTTTTCAGTTAAAAGTTGCCCGAGTCAACTGCATTAAACAAATAAAAAGTTGTATAACATTAACTGAAATAGAATTACACTTTACATGAATGCCAAATTTTAAATGATAAATTTCTTAAGGAAATTATCATTTTCATTAGTAAGGATATTAAGCTTTATCTATGATCAATTAAGGTCAATTATTTTGCATAAATCCTATAATAAATAATATGCCCAACTACATATGAAAACATTTGTTGGAAAATAATCATTACAGATAAATTAATTCTTCCCCTTGAAGAATAGAAAAACAGATGAGTCTTCAATTAAGTACCTAATCATTTTTAAATACAGAAGTAAATAATTTCAAAAAATATAACCATATATCATCGATATATTAATACGTGAAGAAAAAACTTTGTACCCCCTTTTTAAGCACATTGCGAGCACGAAGGTGTGCGAGATTTGGCATAGTTAAAGTTCATATGGAGAAGGAGTACAGAAAGATAAAATTTATGTATAATATGTGTTACAAATACATTAAATTAAATAAAATAAAACATTCATTGTTTACGTTCACACACTATAAAAAATTAGTGGAGTGAATGATTTGTAATTGATTTAATCCCCCTGCATTGAAATCCACTCCAAGAGGGAGTTTATTTAGATTGTTTATAAAAAAACTCTTCGGAGTGAAATACAAAATGAGGATGATTTAAATCTGTCAATGTCAAACACGTATTAGTCTGTGGTCAAACAGTCGCACAGAGTAGAGATTATCGCTAAAGAATTTTGTATATAATATGTATTACAAATACATTAAACTAAATGAAATAAAACATGCATTGTTTACTTTGTATAAACATTGTATATTTTGTCAAATAGATATCAATATATAGATTGCTCAATATACATCTGTTGTAGAAAGAAAATTGTGTAGCAGCAATAGAATAAAATTCAAAATTCATTCGTAATAGAACAAAATTCAAATATATATATATATATGCAATGATTATAGAGGTATAATTTTTGACAAAAGAACCTCAATAACGTTCAAACTTAAAAATTTAATGAACTGCGGTCAAATTTCGACTGCTGGTCAACATCTAGTAATCATTATTGCTCTGGAAAACTATTTAGTTTACTTTTAGAAGAAAACTATTTAGAAGTAATTTCAAATCATAATCAAAACATGACACGATGAGCAACAGATATACAGATGGTAGTATTTAATAAAATAATATCAACAGATATTCATGTATTGAACATTTCCTCATTTTTTCAGTTAAAAGTTTTCTGAGGCAACTGAAGCAAACAAATATAAAGTTGTATAAAAATAACTGAAATAGAATTACACTTCACATGAGTGCCAATTTTTTAATGGTAAATTTCTTAAGGGAATTATTCTTTTCATTAGTAAGGATATTAAGCTTTATCCATGATCAATTTAAGGACAATTATTTTGCATGAATCTTATAATAAAGAATATGCCCAACTACATATGAAAACATTTGTTGTAAAATAGTCATTATAGATAAAGTATCTCCTCCCCCCCCCCAAGAATAGGAAAACAGATGTCTTCATTTAAGTACTTAATCATTTTTAAATACAGAAATAAATAATTTCAAGAAGTATAACCATATATTACAATCCTAAATGTCCTGGCAATCTATTTAGTTAACTACTTTTAGAAGCAAACTATTTAAAGGTAATTTCAAATCATTATCAAAACATGACATGATGAACAACAGATGGTAGTATTAAATATTATTATATTTAATAAATATATTTAAAATAATATTAACAGATATTTATTTATTGAGAATTTTCTCAATGTAAAAGTTAATAATAAATATTATTCAAAAAGTTGTCTGAGGCAACTGCACTAAACAAATATAAAGTTGAATCAGAGTAACTGAAATAGAATTATACTTTTACGTGAATGTGATCTTTAATTGTAGATTTACATTTTCATTAGTAAGGATATTTAGCTTTACTGATTCATGGTCAGTTATTTTTTATAAATACTATATGGATATTCACTGTGAAAAACTTATGTCAATTTAAAAACGGAAATTTTTATAAAATGCTAGATTGCTTTAGTTTTAAGATGCAAGAAATACCTTACCTTATATTTTAACAAATAGACTTGAAAATCTATACCCACAATGTCTTAAAAAATACTCTTTATAAATTATCAATATATATTATTTGCCAATGCATAGAAATTTAACTGTTCATCACTTTTAAAAGCACATAATACAATCCGTAAAAGGAACACATGTTTACATTCTTAACTGAAGTTAAGATTGAGTAAACAAATGAATAAATACTTAATATGTTATGCTAAAATATCCAGCTGATTAGCAGTTTACCACGGGTTCATGAAAAAGATATTTGGAGAAATGATTCTCAAGCAATGTTGATGCTTTGTAAATGAAGAAATTTTGTAGCATGTACTCACCATTATTGCATGTATATGCATAAATAGGTATAATGTTGAAAATAAACACAAAAAACACAGTTATATGGAAAACAGCATATTTTATTACTTAGCAAAGCATACAAATGAAATTTCTAGTTGTAAAATTGCTCTACTATGTAAAAAAGATCCATTAAAACAAAAATAATAATTTCAATAGCTTAATGAACTTTTAAGACTTCAATGGCAATTAAATAGAAAAGAAAACTGAACTTAAATTTGAAAAATAAAATTTAAATTTTCATTTTACATTTGTTTTTCCTTTTCCTAAAACTTAGTATTAGAAAAAATGTATAGTAATCTGAGAATTCCAAATTTCATTCTGCTTCTTTAAAATAGCAGGTTCATAAATTTGTATGATGAAATAAAATATCCTGAATTTTTATCATATACATAGAATTAAATATAGATATTTTGGATAAAAATATAAATAATAAAAGCATAATGAATAGAAAACACAGTTGTGAAATTTCCAGATGAAGCCAATATTTTAATATAGGGAACTTCAATTTCTTTCAATATCCTTTTTTAAAAAAGCCAATTATTACATTTAAATTTTCTTTGGTAAGCAACTTCCAATATAATTTGATAAAGCAAGCATACATATAGAAAAGATCAATAATTATGAAACATTTAAAGAAATTATTCAGAAAAAAATACTATTAGCTGATTGAAATAT
>BGPR01053753.1:0-10343 GCA_013235015.1 Araneus ventricosus | reverse complement strand
GATCAGAAATTAGTTTCCTCACTGTATCAGATAATGCTTTGATCGATTTGATGGATATCATATTGTTCAATAAGCATATAAACGAAGTCACGATTTTAAACTATTGGAATTTTGTGAATTTAATTTTATTGTTGCGCTTTTGGTTCAAAATCCTCTTTAGGCTTACTGTATTTCCTTTCACTTCGATTTGTTTAACTGATTGACAAAATAATGCTCATGCATGTTTATAGACTGCATTTAGGGTTGTACAAATCTTTTTTTTTCTTTTAACTGTTTCTGTTTGACCAATATTACTATTACATGCATCAAGGGCAAAGTGTATGTAATCATTATTAAACATTTTCCTGTGTAAATAGCATTTATAATTCAATTATTAAATTTAGTTTCGGGAAGTGGTAATAAGCCTGTTAGGAATCATTAATTTTGCTATAATTCGCATCATGCTTTTTCAGTTAATTGTTTTAACTATCTTAGACCGCTTTCAGTGCTTTACGTTTTCTTAAAAAGTATTGTTATTTTTTCCTATCAAAATGAATTCTGTAAATTGATGCAAAAAGTTCTATAAACTGTATACGATCTAACCGTATAATAAACATAATTAACATATTTCCGTCAAAGTACAAAACAATGCTCTGCCGTTTTCTCTTAATCAGCGTATAATATAAACTCTTTTTACTGGAATAGTCACAACGATATAGATCTCAATATAAAGCTAAGAGAAAGGTAAAGTAACTCTACATACATTCTATATGTATGATTATTAGGAAAAATGAGCTTGTTCATCTTAAATATGAAGGAAGTTGTTTGATAACATCTTTCCGGGCTCTGAAAGTGGCAACAATTCTTGTTGAAATCTTTCCTTAAGTTATTTCATAGTTTAATACAAACATTCAACTTATCATAATAATGGGTAAGAATCTTGATCTTCGGAACTTGCTGTCTTTAGATGAATTCATTAACTTGGATAGTAAAAACTTCTTCAAAACGGTTTGTTTCTTTAGAGCATTCTGGAGCCTTCAGTGTGAAGCATAGTTCCAAAGATCTTCTTGAAGTGGGGCAGTCCCAATCATTCGAATAAGAAGGGTCGTCACATTCAAATTTGCTAAGGGTTTTCTGAAGTGACCCAAATCCCATTCTTTCGACCACGCGCCAGACCACTTCAATGATTTCGGCACGACTTTCATTTTCTAGATAAGTGCAGAATTTCGGAGATTTTCCTAAATAAATTTTTTCCCTCTGTGGCTTATAAAGGCTGCCCAAAAATTGGGATTGAAATGTATTTCGAAAAAACAAATAGTATAAATATAGGAAAAATATGTGGAATAAGTCATTTTTTCAGCAATATAGTTGCTGCATTTAATTATTAATATATTTAAGAATACACGTTTAACATATTACTTATCAAAATCATTTATATTGCAAGTCTCAGATGCCAAAAGTTTTCATTTTCAAAATAAGTTTAGAAATTCGAAGATTTTTCGACACGTGTATTTTTTCCCTCTGTTGCTTATCTGGGTTGCCGAAGAATAGGGGAAGAAACGTAATATGAAAAACTGATAGTCTAAATTTCGTAAAAAATGCGCGGAATAAAACATATTTAAGCAATAAGCTTTTTGCATTTAATAATTAATATACTTATATAAAAATATACTTTTAAAATATTGCCCATCTAAAGTAATTTATGCAGCACGTCTCTGAAGGAAAAATGGTCATTAAGTATTTCACGGAATTGAAAGCAGTCGTCAACCAAGACATTTTCCTTTATTTAAATAGTCAGATTGATTCAGCATAAAACTACACAGAACTACCTCATACGCTTACGACTATAGTTGTGTAAGTTTATAAAATGAGCTTACGGAACGTAGGTAAAATTGTGGAAAAATGATTTTGAATTTAAAATTTAAATTATTATTAATTAATTAGGAATTCGTGAATTTTTTATTAATATTTTTGCATTAAAAACTTTCCAAATTCAAGTCCAACATACGAAATAATTAAATTTTTCATTAACTAACTATAAAAAATAATTTTAAAAAGTAAACACGTAAATGATACTATTGTTCATCACTGAGTATTGTAAGGATAAAAATTGGGAATTGAATGTTGCTTCAAATATTGAGTATATTTACACTCGTTTCATTAATTTAATTAGCATCATGTTTGTAAAGATAGAATGTTGTAATCCATATTTCATTAACTTTTTGACTTTCTAGAGTTCTGAAATTTAATGCAGTGATGTGATATCGTTGATAATAGGATGGTTTAATATTTTCAGAGCTTAATTATTATTTAATCAATTAAATTTTATTAAAATTTAATTCCTTTGTAGAGGCATCATCTGGTAGTGAATTTGAGTCTTAATCTTTTCTGTAGTATATTTAAAAATAAATTATGAAACCTATTAAAGACTAGAATGTAGAAAATAATAAATGTGAAAAGGTTTACAAAAGCGTACTTTTTAGTGCACTAAATAGAAATTTTTTAAGTCAAAACAAAATCACCAAAGCGCGAAGCGCTGAAACCAATACTATTGAGAAAATTAAGACTAAAAGAATATCAAGAAAAAGAAAATTCCTAAACATTTATTGAAAATCAAGAATGTGTTATAATTGTGATTAAAATCCCATATATTATTTCTGTTGCCAACATTCCTTTTTCACAACTAGTACAAATCTTATAGCGATGAATAAGTTATCAGTGAATAGGATTTTTTACCGACTTCTTATATAGTGAGCTGACGTCAAAACACACTGTTTGCTTAAAACACACTTTGACATTTAAGTTAAAGGAAAAATTAAAATACCATAGACATTAAGACATCATGGATACTCACCTCCCTCACACCTTCACCGCTTCAAAGACCTGGATAATACTTGTCAAATACTGTATTTGTATTTTACTTTTCAAGAGTCCCTAAATCAAACAAAACTTTTGCGTCAATTACCGAAAATGACAAAAATCAAACAAATTGATTGCATTCTGTCATCAGGATATGGCATGCAAAGAGGTCTTGTAAATTGAAAATACGTTCACATCAATTAAATGTTATTATATGATCTTTGCTGTTTTGTGCATACACTTTTCTGAGAATTTAATTTCAACAACACAACAAAAGACTAACTACAACTACAATGAGCTACTCCCGCCAGCCTTAGTACACGGGTGAAGATGAATGACCCGGTCGCCACGACAATTAACCGGGCACTGAGGCCCCCGCATTATAACCCCCCATTACGGTTGGCAAATGCAAAGACTCCTCAGACAGAGGTACAACTCTTCATCAGTGAGGGGTAACTCGACCTCATACCATTATTATATCCCACCGGGAAGCCAGACTCTGCATACTTATACGGCAGGTTCTCATCCTCATATTTGAGTTGCCTCTCTTAAGTGGAAACAGACAAAAGATTAAATAAATTTTTGGGTAGAGAGAGGAAGGTTGAATGTGTGAAAGTTTCATTTCGATTGCGAATTTTTTCCCTTCAATTAATTGCGGTTTAATTTATTTATAGTAAGTATTTCTATCAGCTGCTCAAGCTACTACGATTTGTTTTGACCTCCATATACAATTTAAAAGTTTAAGAAAAGAGTGTTTTTAAAATCTTTTTAAATTTCTATTTTTAATGCCTTAAATTAATTTTGAAAACGGCTTCAGAGCACAGGACAACACTCCTTAACTGTCGAAAGAATTACAGATAATTTTTTATATAAATAATTCATTGCACAAGTTTTCACCATTTTCCTTTCACCAAGTGCCGTGACAGATTGCTGTTTGCTTGAATTATAACTCCTTTTTTCACATCTGTTACATTCAGTGGAAATATTTGAATTTTGAGTGTGTGCAGTAGCATTTGCAGGGTCACGCACTACTTTCTGATCTTATTTAGGCAATGTTTTCCGTGTACAGCTCTTTTTTTATTCCACTATAAAATTCGATTCCTATTCGATAAATTATTCAAATGCTAAAATAGAACTTTCTTCTTGGTACTATATTCTGTGGTTGATTGGGAATCAAAAAGCTTATAGAAGCCAGAAAATGACGGCGGGAGAAAGATTTTAATATTTAAAACCAAGCGGAAAAGTTATATTTTTGAAATCCTTTCTAAAAAATAGCAAGTGGAAAATAAGATGCAACATTCTTGGGTTTTTTGGGATATTCAGACAAAAAATATATAAATAAATAAAATGAAAATAAAAATGAGTCACTTGAAATTCTGCTTTTTTTGTATGAATTTTTAAAAAATAAATTGTACGAAAAACAAAAAAAATCAAATAATTCATATGTATGAAATATAAGCGCAATAAAGGATGATGATAAAATGTTTTTATGTTGATAAATGTTTTATGTAAACAGTGACGAAATTCTTTCAGAAATCAATGAAAATCTGATAAAGCTGTTCAATTAAAGTCGCTTTGCTTTCAAATAATGCTAATTTGCAATGGAATCTTGTAATCCTTATAATTAATAATAAAAATCTTATTATTTAGTCTTGTTTCGTTATATGAATAAATACGCAGTCGGAAGGACGTGTTGTTTGCCTATATGGACTATAAAAATTTATACTATTTTCACGTTGGAAATTTACTTGAAAAATTGTACATAAAGAGTTTTCTCTAAATAAATCTAATTCTATTTATTTTAAATATATGCTTTATAAAATGAAAATGAATTTTCCTTCAAAAATAATTTTATAATTTTGAAATATTTATTAGAATAAAGAACTGAAAAATCATATTCTTCTAAAATTTTCCATTTTCAGTCTTGCTACTATTGGGGACCAAGAAATTTTTTATAAAAGAGTTTTGTAAGGCCATGTTTATGATAATAAAAAATCGGGAAATTTCAGTATTTTGAGTGAAATCTACTCTACCAAATCCGTCTTTCTCCTTTTTAATTATTCGCTCGCATCTACAACCTATTTAGCTTATAGATATTTTTTTTGCGTCTAGGTCCTCTTTAATTGAATTTATTCTTTTTTGATATATTTGTATATTCAATACATATGAAGATTAACTTAGCAATAGATTTATAAGAGCAGTTTTTCCAGGATTTTTAGTAGTTCAATATTCAGTAGTAGTTTAACATCTGTAAAGTTCTGCTTCTCTTTTATTGTTTTGAAACTTTCTTCTACAGTGCCTAATAATTAATTTTTGCAAAAGAACTTTACTTCTTGGATATCTTAAACTTTAGAGATTCTAAAGAACTTAATAAGGAGATTATACATAAACGAATTTTTATCTAACTTTCATTTCGTAATGAAATATTTTATTCAACTTTAAACCCATCCGTTAATAAATTTGACCACGGAAATATCTGGCAAAATGATGTAAAAGACACATTTGAAAATGGAAAAAGGTTCAAATTTACATTACGAAAATGAATTGCCAGATCTGGCATTGAGAATTGTCAATGAATTTGTGACACTTTGGAGAAACCATGAGCAATGCAAATTTTGAGAAAAAATTGCTTTTCCAAAATCTTATTTATAAAGTTGTTTGGATAAGATAGGAGAAGAGCAAGAGTAACATTTCTTACATTGCTCCTACTGCAAGCACGTTGTAGAGTAATAATTTTTGGACTTGCAGAATTATATAAGACATTAAACATGTCCGTCTATAAATGTTACTGCAGAAAAAGGATTCACGGAAAATATTATATAAAAGAATACTTTCTAAACGAAACATTTGAATACTGAAACAGTTACAAATTTGCATCTCGTAAACGAATTACTGTACCTGGAGTATGCTGCAGTTGAGCATAAAGTATTGTAGACAAAGAATAAGTACTATTTTCGGGAATTTAAGTCATAAGTATTTCAAATTTCGAGATAAAACTGCTCTCACGAAATCCTATTTATGTAGTTGATAGGGTAAGATAAGAGTAAACTTTCTTAAATTGCCTCCATTACAAGCACGTTATTAAGAAAAAAGAGGTCGTATGAAATAGCTGAAAAGTTGGTATATTCCCGATGGGAACCAAACTATTATATTTTTGTTGTTAATTGCCATCAGGATGATACCCTAAGTTACAGTCGAATGAAAAATATAAACATATACGTGCAATGAAGCGGACAGCAAGAAATGTGCACATTTTTGGTCGAGTTCCCACCCTGTAGTACGCGTACTCCTGGGGTACGCGGTGGACCATTCCAGGATATGCGAAAGTATCGTTGTTAATGGCGGAAAACACATAACATAAAAGTTTAAAATAATAAAAAAGAATTTTGTTTTCCTAGCTTCGTGTCACAAGTGAAAGTGATGGAAGTTCTACTAGGTAGCTATGAAAGAAGAGTACTAAGAACTCAGTGTGGAAGCAATAAAATAACATACTCTTCTTATGCATATTTTAAGAACAAAAATTTCAGTAGGCTGGACACTACTCCTGACATAAGGTTATATCTGTCTTCATTTGAACCAAATTTTATAAAACTCATGAAATATTCTCAAAGATGACATTGAAACTGTTTCCGACTTGAGAAGTTGATTATCCTGATGAATTAATTGTTAGCTTTCATTACAAGTTAACGCGAAATTATTTCAACTCTGTTTTCATTTGTGTTTCAGGATGTGGAACTAATAGTATTATAAAAAACGGAATCAAATGTAAAATAAAAAGAAAAATATCCTACAACTCTTAATTCGAGTCGTTTGATTCTTAAGCTAACCTTAATAAAAAATTTTTGGGGGAAAGGATGCTTGGGATAAACGATAGGGGTACTCAAAAATAACAAGACTAATTAACGGGTACAGGGGGACATAAAGGTTGGGAAATGCTAGCCTAGAATGTAGGCATATCCATCTCAAAGGTAAATCGATCATAAGAGAAATAAAATATTCATATGAGATGTATCTTATGAGGCTGCATATACAAAACAGATAAAATGCTATCATTGATATAACGGAAGGACACATTTCACCACGCATATCCCCGAACTGGGAGTCAGAACGCTCCCTGTCGACATGCGTGAAACTTTATTAATAAAGCACACACATAAAAAAGCAAAAAATACAAACAAGAGTCGCAATATTACAGAAGAACATACCAATTCTATCCACCCAGCAACTGCGATAATAAAATATAGACGAACGGCTTCACAGTTGCAGCCTCGCAACAGAATTGAGGCTTTAATTCATTACTACGATTTTTGAGAGGTTTTATGATATTACAAAACAATTAATTGAATACATAATTAGAAGTGTGCGGAAGGAGACAGAACAATTAAGGTTTTGCTATTAATTGCCATCGAAATATCCGCCTTTAAATTAAAAAGTCAGGGAGAATATAAACATTTATGGAATGAGCCAAAATAATGAGAGAGTAAACTTACGGTCTAAAGCAAAGGCATATCTCCTTAATAGTAAAATCGTGTTTTTTTAGATATTCTATTCGATGAACTGCTGATTTTTTATAATGATTCTATTCCGAAGATATTGATTATTCGATGGTTTTTATTTACACTCCTTAATAGAATAATTATACAATATACACATCTATGCCTTCAAACAAAAGATAATGTGATTTATAATCAAATCGAGCGTTTTGAATTACTTTGTATTATTTTACAACTTCGTTTATAAAAGGCATGAAAAACAGAAATTAGTTTTCATTTAATTATTTTTTATCAAAATCTGAGATTTAGAAATTTAGGACTCTCTGAAAACATAAATTTTGAACAAAATAAGAAAAAAGCCGAAAAGATCGATGTACCGCACCAATAGGAGTAACCACACCCTTTATTTAAAAGAGTGCATCAGTGCTTTTCTGTATGCAAACCCGGAAATAAGGTGATGTGTTATCGTTGATTCAAAGTTGCACGCTTCGCTTGCAGTATACGCTTCCTAATTCCTCTTTTAATTATAACATTTGATTACACATGTTGCTACCTAGACAGTGAAATTTCTGTATTTTATTGTTTCTCCTACTAAGAGTTTGAAATATATAATATGGTCGACGAAATCCGAATGCTGTAGCATTAAATAGTGAAGCAATTTTTTTTTACTTTTTCTAATTTTTTTTTCAAATAATTTCTAAATAATAAAAACAATAATTTTGCATTATCCAAAATCAGTTTTAAAAAATTGTTTTGATTAATTAATCCCATTTGCAGTTATTGTTCCTCACCATGGTTGGATTTTAATTGATATAATGAAACGACGATTTTTAAAATGCAAACATCTTCATTTTTATTTATAGGATATATTCTAAAAATAAAGAACCAATTCAAAAGGGCCTTATTCTGAGAGCGTGTTTTAAAAATATATGCGTATTTAAGTTTGTTACCAAAAGGCCGTTAAAACTTTATTGCATTTCTGCTACATATAATTTTCGATGCAAGGTGCCACTTGAATGAGAGGAAATCTTACTCAATGAATATATTGTTTCTTTTTTCCTCATCTTATTTTCAGTGCAATCGAGTCTTAAACCAAAATTGATTCCTTTAACCTTGTATATCGCTTGGAAGTTCTTTAAAGATTTCTTCTGGGTAGGGATCTCTAACCTCATATGGCGAAAGAAATAGAGTCCTTCGAAGAAATTATTTCGCCACGATTTAACGCTACTGTTTACATGGATTTCCCGATATCAAAATGTTCTCCGAGGCCGTACCAATTTTCTTTATTCCCATATCGGCATATCATCGCCATCTTAGCTTGAAATTATTTCCTCTTCGGTATAATCAGACGTTATTTTAACAATCATTAATATTAATTCAGGACATTTCTTTTAAAGTTTGCTCACATTTTACTTTGCGTTAAATATTTTATTCGTTATTTCCTCTCTCGAGGCTGACTTTATCGCGGTGGTCATTAGTTTCCGAAAAGTCATCGCATTTCAGCACGTAAGTTTGCAGCAAGTTTGATTTTGACTTGTCATGGCAAACTTTGACGCGTCAAACTTGAATCGAACTTATGGCAAGTTCGCTGTGACAACTAGCGCCACCCTCGCTTGCAACGCATTTGCTGCAAGTTCGATGTGACAAATAGCGCCACCTCCTTTGCAAATCAAACTTGCTGCAAGTTTGCAAAACAAGCTTCCTGCAAAGATAGCACAATAAAGGGATAATTATCTTTGTCTCCGTTTTAAAAAACATCCGATTTTTAATAGTATCTCCTAGACCGCCCTTCTTTTTATTAATTCAATAAATCAATGATGATTTGTGAAAAAAATACCTTTTTTATAAAAAAAAAATTTGAAACATTTTCCATCTTCTTACTAAATATAGAACTTGCACTTTAAAGAAAACTGTATCGCCTTTTTCTTAATGTTGAAATTTTAACGTTTATAAACAAAATTAAATCTAAAAAACAGTCAGTGTTTGTTGAAAAATAATAACTAGACATTTTGTCCCATTTTAAAGTAATTACTTTTGAACTCTAATTTCATAATTTATTCTACTAGCAAAACGTAGTTATTAGCGAAAATCGCTCTCTCTTTGACTTCAAATCACATTCTCAACTCAAAAAATTAATGAAATCCAGAAAATAGTTTAAAATAAATCGTATACGAATCGAATCGAACGATGTATTAGCGAAATCGATCTTCTCCTCTCGTAGTCAAGCTGGCGGAGTGGTATCAACGCCTGGCTAGTAAGCAGTAGGTCGCGAGTTTTATCCCGGGTTGTGTTTCGTACTCTGTTTTTGCTATAAGTTTGCACGGCAAGCTTGACAAATTTGTGGCAAGCTTGCACTCTTGCCATGACAAATTTGTGGCAAGCTTGCACTCTTGCCATGACAAATTTGTGGCAAGCTTGCTGCAAACTAAAATTGCTATCTGGGAAGGAAGTCGATGACCTTCTCTAATGCATGTAATGGTAATAGAATGGTTTTTCTATACTTTTAGATTGATATACTGTTTTTTGTTGTTGTTTGAATGTTATCAAAAGTTTTTAGTTCTGGCTTCAGAAATGTCAAGAAAATTCACGGATGGAACTTAGGTGTAAAATTAAAGGTACAAGTTATTAATTTGCTACTTCTGCTACATGTCTCTTCGATAAATTTAAAAAACTGAATCATACTGGATTTGTTAGCTTGTAACCCAGGAACAAATGAGAGCAGCTCATCCTTGAATTTTTTTCTTTACAAGCCATAATTTTCGAAACCAAGGGCTTTATTCTTTTTTAAAAAAATGTCACTTAAGAAAGCTTCAGAACAGGAGATGTGTCACTAAATATATACAAATCTTGAGTATACTCAGCAAGTTCAGCCGGAAATGTACCATATAAAAGGCCTTCCTCATCAGTCTTCCTTTTTTTCGTAGAGTGCCTTTCATCACTCCTTCCTCGTGTTCTGAAAGAAACATAACATCGCTTATGGAAATTGGCCTCCACTGCAACCAAATCTGTGGA
>BGPR01053752.1:0-10343 GCA_013235015.1 Araneus ventricosus | reverse complement strand
TCAGTCCCCAATTACCAGGCGAGTGTTTTTAGATACCTCCATAAAAACTTTTTATTATACTATTTAATGCTTTAAGGAGAGATTGCGACAATGTCGAGGCACTTAAATTCCAGTAATTTCGCCCGAGGCACTTCAGCCTCGTCTTCATGACTTCCCAATTAAGTCCTGTGACGGAACAGAAACTTCCTTCCATTTTGTTTCTCATTACCCATCAATGATGGCCACTAAGCCTAATTAGGAACTTGGAATGGTGGAATGGGGAAAAAATGGGTCGATTTAAACAGAGGGAAACTCTCTCTCTCTTTCTTTGTACTCTGCATCTTACCTTTTAAAAGTCTTTTACCGGAACAACGATTTGGATTCCTTTAATTTGATACGCTTTCGTGGAAACGCGACACGAATTGCGGATCTGTGTGGGGAGGAAAGTCTTGTATACGATTTGCCTTATTGTTTTGTTTCGCAATTAGATAAAGTATCGCGAATCCTGCGGTTCTATCAGAAATGATTATTTAAAGAAGAAAGTTATGAAAAAGACCTTTACTTTTCCTTTATTTTCTTGTGTCACACTCTGTGAAGTTAATCCAAATGAATCCCCTGCATTTATAAAGGAAACCTTTGAAAATCGGAAAAATTTCCTACTTTTCAAAATGAACCTTTGTAATGACGTTGTACAATGAGAAAAGGAAGGGCTACATAAATTTGATTTATTTAGATTTGTAAATTTTTTTATGATATGCCTGTTTATCGTTAACCACAAGGTGTGTTATACAAGAAGATAATTCATATTTTAAGAAGATAATTCATAAGAAAAGACTACTCAATTCACTTTGTTGTTAAATATAGTAAATTTTAAAATTTACTTATTGAGAAAAAGGAAAACTTTGTATCTTAAGCTGTCGTCTGAGCAAACGTAGAAATACAAATGAAACAGAAAACTTTCACAAAGAATTAAAACAATGTATAAAATTTTAATTATTTAATTTATTTACCAGCATGTTGCCAATCGTGTCGAAAGAAAATACTACATAATATTTTAGGTATAGCATTTATTTACACTTTCGTTTTCACTCAGTTTTCACCAGTGATAATCTTAAATATGTTTCTGTAAATTCAAATTATTGTTCTATATTTTTAAAATGCGTGTCATCAATTGTTACTATGATATAATTTTTATGCCAAAATTATTTTTAAAATAACAGAGGGAAAAATAGACGCAATTAAAACCCAGTTAAATGCATTATATTGTAATGTTGCTTGTTTCTGCAAGTGATAAGGCTATTATTTATTATCTATTTAAACTATTAGCATAATATAAATTATCTTTTATTGTCATTCTTTTGATAGAATGTCAAAACTACTAAAATCATTGAAAAATATGCTTAAATATTTCCCATCGGAAATCTTAGAAAAATGACACAGCGTTATAAAATTCAATTAAAACAGCTAAAATTTAAGAGAGTTTGATAATCTAATCTTTTCTAATGCAAAAGCTTAGAATTATCGCATTTAAACCTAATAGTCAAATTTCCCGATTCTCCAGATCTCAACGATAAAAGTATTATAAAATAAGCATCTGGAAATCCCACACGCTTTTCTTTTTTTCTGTCTGGCGAAGTAAATTTATTCCATGACAGTATTTTCTTAGCCTTACGTGAACTTTTATTACCAAACACCAAAGTAATACCATTCCGAATTCAATTTGCATGAAAAAGGGATGAAGATTTTCCCCGTGACTTCGCACGGCATTCTTTCCTTATTTCCTTTTACACTTTAAATGGCTATATTTTGAGAAAAGTTTATTCGGCTGAACACAATCTACAATAATTTTTTTCGAATGCCACCACTCCAGCGATTTTGCATGTTATGTCTGTCTTTTATTCGGCAGATGTTTCACAGCGTTTGAACTTTTCTGATAAAAGAGTTTAATGTTCATCGATGGTTCATATCGATAGTGGAGTTTTATATCGATATGGAAGGAAGAAAGACCCTGTTTATATCTGAGACAGCACACTTCCTTTAGCTGTCCTCAGATACCGATTACGATAAATTAATTAACTTTTAATCGAGACGGATGTCTTACAATTTATTTTCTATTTTTAAAGATTTAGATTTCAATGAAAAGTAAATAATCTAGACAAAAGATGGAAGAAAATTATTCAGAACTTCCAGTTACCCGAAACTATTAAAAAAGGGAAGTAATTACAGATGTCCACAAAGTATCGTCTTATTAGCAAAATGATATGCTCACATAATACATTAAATGATTTCATGCCATAATTTCTCTTGGAAATTGAACATGTATATATATATATATATATACATTCAATGTATTTATATATATATATATATATATATACATTCGATGTATTTATATATATATATCAGCATATTTTAACGGATTTCTTTTGTCGTTAGCAGAAAAAAAGCACAAATTAATATCATGAGCGAGCTTCTCTTAATGACGAGCGGCTCGCTATGATATTTTTCAATTTATTTTGGTTTTTGTCTATATTTTTGCCATTGTGTCTTGATTGTTTTTGAGTTTTTGTCTTATTTTTCTAGTTTGTTTTGATATATACATATATATATACAAGATAACCTTTCTGAATTGAAAATAAACAAAATTTTAAAGTTTTACTCAAGTTTCTTCTTTCCTTTTAATTATTAAGTAAAAAAATATAAATCATCATACGAAATTGATTAGTTTCGTTAGGAACTTGTATTTGTTGTAAATTAATGTAAATTATAAATTTCTTTGTTTTAACTACTCAAAAATCATAGAAATTGCAACGATTTTAGCACACGTTACTTAAAATGCCTCTTTAGTGGATTTAAGACAAAATAAGCGTTTATACTTTACTTAAAATGCCCTATAGTGGATTTAATACAAACTAAGCGTTTATACTTTACTTAAAATGCCCTTTAGTAGATTTAAAACAAAATAAGTATTTATACTAAAAATTCCCTAGTAAATCGTGAAAGTGTAGTTCAATTAAATTTTCATTTGCTGCTTCTTGAATTTTGAAACGTAATTTAATGTAAATGGAAATGAGTAAATAATATATTTCTTTCTTATAGTATATCGCTTGAAGATCAGAATTCTTAGAATAAAGAGTTTTGAACACTCTTTCTCAATTTGATAACATTCTACATTTGAAACAAAAACCTATTTAACCCTTTCTAACGCCGTGTTAAATACACTTGCCACCAAATTCACCAATATCTAATGTTGCTGAAAATACCACCTAATTTTTCGATGAAACAAAAATAAATCAACAAAACAAAAATAAACAAAAATAAATATGTTCTAATTTCTTACTTCAAACCATGACGAAGTGTCTACACTTGGTAATTAATTATTAATTAATAAAATTAATTAACAAAATTAATGTCATCTAATTAGCTAAATGAATTTCTTTTCTTGAATTAATTTCAATCTCAGGTAATTTTATTATACTACTAGTGGGAAAAATGGGCCTTTAGAGGGTTAATTTATTCTCTTTTTGTTGTTTTTTCTCAATGATACAAAATTCCTCTCTTAGAAAACTACACACTTTTAACCAAAAATTATTTGCACCTTCAATATTAATTTATATGTGTTTACCACACACAATGTTAAATGAATTCTTCGTGATCTATTAGAACACAGAGATTATTGGATTCGCAGAAATTTCCTTTTCTCTTAACTAACGCGCGCGCGCGTAAGAATTTAGAACAAAGCCGATGGAATGACATTTTTCGCCTACGTATCGAAATTTCTATTGGCATGAATTATGTGCTAAGATTGATGATTTAATTTCCATATCTGACAAGAATTTAATTCTATTATCTTAATGCACACTATCCAGGAACGGGGATTCGAAAGATAGTACATTTCAGTAAGTGATATCATAGCCACTGAAAAAGAATTTAATGGGAAAAAATATTCATCTATAATTGGAGACTCAAATCACAAAAAATAGACTTACAAATTTTAGAAATGCTCTTCAAATTATGTATTGCGAGATAATTTTAAAATATACACTTACTTTTTTTCTCTACTGAATATTGTTTTTCTTTCATCATGGTTATTTAGAAATCTTAAGTATTTCATCCCATGCTGTAAAAAAGGTGCGATCAACAGTAATTTTGCGCAATTCATTTAATAACACCATATCAATAGGGAGAAAATTAGTAATAAATAGAAGTTGGAAGTACCTTTGGAGTATATATAGCTGTTGTAAAAGGCATGGAAAACATCGGCATGAACATCAGCACAGGAAATGCAAAGACATACATTAAAAATGGTCGGAAAATATACGAAGGTTTCTCTGATAAATATATAATGTACTGAAATAACATAGCAGATTTAAAAATTTCCTGGAGCTTTATCTCATCTAATGACGCTGCTGATGGGCAAGTTGAGAGATAAGATTTTTTACCATGATCTCTCATTTTAAATTGAAGTATTCCTAAAACGCGAACTCATATGATTAGTTAATTGAATTTCAGAAGGTAGTGGGGGCCATTACTACCTTTCTGATATCTAAAAGCCCTTTAACAATTATTTTCACAGACGACGAAGACGTTCTATGTTTAGTTGAAGATTCAACTTAAGATGGGATATATTATTTATTTTTTTAAATTTTAAATCAACAAACAATTTCCGATATTATAAATACTAGCTGTTAAGTTCCAAAGTTTATTTTTATTAGGTTCTTAATGAATATTAAAATAGCAATAATGTTTTTGTAGTAAATGATTCGTGTTCTTCGTTGGAGCGTTTTAATACGTTGGATGAAAATAATGGAAGGATATACTAGAGAATAAAATTATATGCGAAACAAATAGTTAATAAAAAATATATTCTTTTGTTTTTTTTAAAAATAACCCAATAATATTGTAATTCTTTTCGCAATGTTGTGTAGTAGCAGAGAGATTTTATATAACAATTTTCCCATATGGGAAATAAAGAATTAAATCTTTTTACATTTGATATTTAGGAATTAACATTGGTAAAGTTTTGTTACATATGAATTTGGAGCAATAGTTCTGATTTTCTTGCAGATAACAATGAAAGAAATTCTTACGTTTAAAATATAAATATAAAGAATGGAAATTTGATGAAAGATCATTTCTATCGGTAAAGGCAATAGTATACAGATTTGAAAATATGTATAATCACCCATGAAGTGTTTTTGTGCGCAGTATCTGAATTTATGAGCTGAAAGTCATAAATATCTGAATCTGAAATGAGAATTTATCTGTTTGATTTTAAGCAAAAGCAGCACCAAAAGGAAATAAATCCAGATATACTACGATCAATGAGGACAGTATTTAATATAAAGACTTAAACCCTCCTACGGTGGCTCCCTTAACCGTGGGGGTGTAAGAGTTCAGAGGTCGCCGGGAAGGAATAGTAACAACACTTCGATAAAACTGAATATTTCTAAGATAAAACCAGGGAACCAGATTCATTAACTCGGGAAGACGCGCAGGGCTGCAAGAATTTAGAACAGAAAATGAACCCCTCTGAGGAAAAGTTCCAAATTCGCAGTAGCTGCATTCAAGGCCATTGCCTCATGACCACAGAAATTTCAAGAATTACCTCCCATTTCTTATCTTAGAAAACTCATCCTCGGGTCTCTGAAGTCCGATGCGCGCTCTCGCGTAACTTTGTAGGATTGCAGTGGAGAACAGATAAAGCGCGACAATCTATAGGTATTTGAGAAATAAATATAAAATGGAAAGATTTAAAAAGTTTTAGCTGAACTATCAACTAATTAATAATCGATTAATGAAGAAAATAAAGATATTGCTGTTGAATAGATAGTGATCGTAAGTCGAATTCTAAAGAGGACTATGAATCGGATATCTGTGAACCCACAGATTATTTAGAAGAAGGATAGGATTAATGCTGCCCATATAAGGAAATTGTTAAAATTGATTCATTGATTGATTTGAGGGTTTTTTGGGGATTTTTAGCTGCAAAGGCTAATACCCGTATCCACAAAAGGTTCAAAGTAAAAAATGTCAGAAAACTTCAGGTTCTGGAGGAAAATATGAAGGTTCCGTTTATTTTCAAAGACTTTGCTTGTGAGTTCCTTAAATCTGTAGGTTGCTGAAGGAACAAGTCCAAGTTTGTTCTAGAAATGACCACGAATCGTTAAATACCTAGAGCAGTGAAGTAAAATATGATTCAGATTATTTATAACGTCGCATGTATTACACATTGGATTGTCTGAAAGATTAAATTTATTCAAAAGGTCTGAGGTTATTAATGTTTTACTAAAAATTCTGGTACAAATTATGTCTTTTCTTCTGTTCTTTGTCCATTTGGAGATGGATCTGATGTCTGGGATTTCTCCAAGTTCTTCATAATATTTACGATCTCTGTAGTTTCCTAAAGTTATTTTTTCAGAGTTGCGCGTCAAATGGGAAAGAATATCCTCTGATGCAATCCAGTTAATGTATGGGCTAAGTTCGGTAAATAATTTGGCGATAAAACCCGCCTTTTCAATCTATAAAATTGTAAGAAAGCTGGAATTATCAAACGGTGTAAACAAACATCACGATAAAATATTAGAACTTTTACGCGCAAACTCTTTATAAAACTAATTCCCGGAAAAATTGGTGAAGCAGAAATTGTATCTTCGGTTCAAAATTATTGGCCGTGCTTATCGATAAAACAATAATATCAATTATTGAGAAGTGCATCAATAGTTATATCCAGGCAACTGTAGGTGATTTTGGACAGGAAATTGTCGCATTGATCCTAAATACCTCAAAAGTATAAACAATCTCTTCGGTCTTCTTAATTTTAATGTATTCCCAAAAATAAAATTTTTCTTATATTTTACACAACGTATATTAATCCAACAAATGTCTTCTATTAAATAAATTTAATTTGCTTTATTAAAAAAACACGAAACGGGTCTACGAAGCCCGACGCGCGTCCTCGTGGGTTAATGCATAAAAATTGAAAATTCTGCCATTGTGCAACAGCGTACTAAACTAGCCCGGATGAGATGCACAATTTTTTAGATTTTAACAATCAGATGCACGATGACATGAGAAGAGTCACCTCTTATATGAATGAAAAAATTTCCATGCGATTCTCTTTATTCTAATTTCGAAGGTATCTATTCCAGGCCTAACAGTAATTTCTAAGCTAAAAGTTCTAAATTAAACTATTTAATTTAAATTTTTCCATAGTCACCATTGCTAGAATTTATCATATTAAAGTCCGCGTTTATTCACATTTGCGATAAATTTGTGCAATAATATATTTATCTAATTAACAGTGGAGATTCCTGAAGGAATTTTGTGCAGCAAAGCGCGCCATTGAATATAAGGTTTTCTCTCCCTTATCAGGCCACTTAATTAAGCGGCCCAAAATTAATCATAGATTTAGATAGCTACGCCAGGGAGTGAAGTCATTAATTATTTCGTCGAATATGCCTAAGATATTAATTAATGTATTGGATTATTTCGGTAGATAATTAAGATAAGTATTGCCTAATCATCTACAGATGCTGCTTTTTTAGTAGATGAATTGGAACGTGAGAAACTTTTGATATTTCAAGGTTATTTTTAAAGTATATTTGCATAATAATACAGAGTAATGAGTTTATAGATTTTAATGGTAATTTTTATTAATGAAAGTATTTAGTTTTTTAGTAGTTTTCTTCTTTATTCGTTTAAATATGCGGAGCTTCAGCATCGAATTTTCCGTATTTATTACTTTATTAATAAAACTATATGCATGCAATAATATCTGATGCATATTTGCTTTCGAAATCTTTATATTTGCAATGGAATCTTAAATTAAATGTAATTTGAAAAAAATCTTTCCTTTCCCGTACTTTCCTTCGTAAATAGGGAGATTAAATCTTGCATGAAAGGCTTCATATCTTAGTACAGCTTGACACATTGTGCAGTTAAATGTCCAATTATATGTGATTGTAAATTTAATTTAATGAATTTGTGGAGAGTTATTTAATTATTATCAGTAAATGGTCCTCCACAAAAATTAACAGCAAGATATTTCAATTCCGTAGAAATCAGGTCCAGCCCGGAAAATATTTTGTCGTTGTTGTTATATATACAGATTTATTGTGTTTTGAGTTCTTACTCAAAAATTATAACGCTAATTCGAAAGACTGTAAACTATGATTATTTAATAGACATGAAATTTCCAGGGATAATGTAATCTATATTTTCAGATGAATTCTATAAGGTTAAGTTACTCGACTAAATATAATAATGAGATGAATTAACTTTCTTTCCTATTTTATATTCAAACAATGATTGATTTATAGCAGAATTTTAAATAAAAGCCTTTTAATTTAATAAAAAATATGGTTAAATAATACATCAATATTTTTTATTGGAAGTAAATACTGAAAGAATTACAGAGATTAGAATTTATTTATCATAAACAGTATTTTTTTTGAATATGTTGTCCATGTGGTACAGAAGATTCTTGATAGGATTCTCGGAAATAAATGATGAAATCAAATGAATTATTAATATATTTTTTAAATTTTGGCAAATATTAATTTTTAAAGATTGATTCACGATGAGAGAATGATGAAAGCATCATTTTCTGCAATAGATATTACAAAAATGAATATTTATCCAACATCTTAAAATAGCTATTTTCAAATACAAATCTATTTCCAGCTTCCTTTTTTGCTGGAATAATAGTCATACTGTTTATATTTGTTCACACAAAGACATAAAATAGGTGAAACCAGTAATATTAGCATTCTTCCTCTCTTATTTGCAAAAGCCCTGAAATGAAGGCAGTGGCTCTAAAAGACTGCGCAAAATTTACAAAATACAACCAGGAGGCAGGAGATAAACAAGCGGCAGTGGTCTCCCCTAAACTTTCTCGTTTACTCCTAACACATGTAGAGAGAAAAATAAGATAAAAGGCAGTGAAACGAACAGGAATCCCTAAACGCAGTGGAGAAAAAAAATAAGCGAAACGTCATACATTTCCGGAGGTCGTCCAATGCGGAAGTGGAATTAGAAGCCGGCGTGATTACCAATAGGGCTGGGTGTAAGATAAAGAAAACGAAATTTGCAATTTGAACGCCTTTTTTCAACCGATTGACACAAAAATTGGAGACAAATCTACCATTAAGGTAAGAATGCCACATACCGAATTTCATTTATCAAAGTATTTTTTTAAAGAAGTTATTGCGCTCAAAAGTATGCGATTATACAGACAGACAGTAAATCCTTCGACGGATTTGTCCAAAATTTGATACAAACCTACATTCCTGATGATAAAAATGTTTACCAAATTTTATCCACCTAGCTAAGTAAGTTTGTGAGTTATCGCGTTCCCATGAACATCGGCATACGGACAGTGAGACTTCCCGTGGACGGATTTTATTCAAAATGAGTTGAAAATCTACAAATTATGTGTAAAGATCACATACCAAATTTCATCCCCGTAGTTCTAATAGTTTTCGAGTTATCGTGTTCACAGACATACAGACACACAGACAGACATAATTCCAAAATTGTGTTTTTCGGACTTAGGGAGTTCTAAAACGTGGAGATTCATCAAAATCTCGAGTTCGAATTTTTTGACGATTACAATACTTTCTCTTTGTATACTTCGTATACGAGAAAGTTAAAAGATGCTTCTGATCTGTGAAATAAAAATTAAGCTACTACTTGTTCAAAGGAAATATTTTATATCTTTCTGAAAGTATTTTTCCTGATGTTTTCTTCTAGCCTAAATTGCGTTTATACACCTTGAGTAGGCATTTCTTTACATAAAACGAAAAATTTTACTACAATTTTCAAAAGCATAAAATGCGTTAACGTGCAGTAAAACTAACTTTGTAGCGAATTTCACGCAGATGCTAATAAATATTAGCGTGCCATTCCAACTAAGAAAAAAAACTAAAATCGGCATTTCTTTTCGTTAGAAGAAAACTCTCTGTATAAAAAGGTATATTTGTTCATTTATTTCTTTCAGGAGAAAGGTTCCCGAAGAAACTTTAGAAATAATATCAAGATAAAAATATATCTCTAGTCAAAGTCACCATTAAGATTTAAAATATCTTAGAAATCTATTGAAAATATTTTTAAGAAAAGCATTATCTTCCGATGCACATCAACATTTTTCATCAGAATTTCAATGAAAATATAACTTTCCTTTGCTATTTAAAGGTTTAATTTTCTACAGTCATCCGAGATATATAAAAAGAAAAATGTCTACTCATTACTTTTTAGCATCATTAGGTTGTAAAAAGCATACTTCCTTTCCCTCCCTATTTTCGGAGGGGGAAATAAGAATATCCATTTTTCAGATTTATAAATAAAAAATCAACTAAATTTCG
>BGPR01053751.1:0-10343 GCA_013235015.1 Araneus ventricosus | reverse complement strand
TGGAATCTCCCTATAACGAAATCGCTTGGTTCCAGTTGAAAAATTCGTTATAGAGAAAATTTCGTTATACGGAGATTAGAGATTTTTGCAGTTATTTAAGTAACTGTTACAAACCTTTTAGTATGTGCGATAAGTTATTTAGTAAGTGCGATATTTAATTATGACTTTCAATTAAAAATGAAGTAATATTTATTATAAATTTGTTAAAATTATACTAATTTTTTTTGTATAAACAAAATGCTCAAAAGTGAAGACGATTCACCAATTTAGAGAATAATATGTACTAGTACGGATAAACATAAAATGCGTGTTGTCACATCCATTTGCTGTTTCCACCCCCTCTCCACCCCGATTCTTTGAATCTTGACTGAATCCGTAGAAATGTTGCTCCCTCTGTAGAAACCCGGGTCCCCACAACTGCATTACCCTTCACATAGCATTGTATTATTATGTGTTATCGCTGGAATGAACAATGCGAGTGGTTCCGGAAACAGGCACGTGTGAGCGATTTGTTTGCACAGAAATTAGCAACTTTCTTCAAAAATGACAAAAATCGAAAAGATAAAGGTCTGAAAAAATTCGTTATAGGGAGACAACCACTTCGTTATATGGAGAATATTTTGAATGTTATTTAACATTGCGATTAAAAATTTCGTTATAGGGAGAAATTCGCTGTAGGGAGACTTCGTTGTAGGGGGACTCTACTGTAATGTGGAGGGAATATTTTCCCTAATGTCAACTCAATGGTCGGACGAAAGAAACAGGTTGCCAGTAGCGACAGATGAATCAATTTTGATTCGCCATTATAATTTTAAAATGACTCGCGTCCGATTTTATAATTATGTGAAAGAAGAAAATGATAAAATTAAGAAAGTAAAATCAGCTTTAAAATATGACTGGGTTAAAGAGGATTGTAAAGGCATCGGTACGTGACTGAAAAAAAACTGTTAAAAGTAATCGTGACTGAAATCCATGAAAAAACTGTACACAAGATGTAAGGAAAATAAATTTAGTGAAACATTATTTTGTAAATATAAAACACATTTTTATTAATATACTGAAAATATAATTTTTTATTTTAAGTATTTTCAATTTTTGTAGTCTTTAATTTATGATTTATTGTAATAACTATTATTAAATCTGTGAACCAATTTTTTCTTAAATTCAATTCCAGGTGTCGTCGTTCTTATGGAATAGAAATTAAATTAAATTAATCAATTAATTCATAATTATGTTATTATAAAATATTTAAATAATGTAGTGTCATCGAGGAAATAAAAGTTTACAAAATTTTTAAACTCTAACCCATTAGTTAGCGAGAGAAAATCGATTACAAAAATCCATCTTAACTAGCGATTCAAGTTAAGCGGTCGTGAAAAGAAGTTAAATATAACTATAGCATAATTATAATCAAGAAAAAATAGCAATATGCGAAATGTAACGAGCAAAAAAATAAATTCCTGTGTCATTATTTAATATATTGACGAATAATACAAAGTAGGACCAAACAATCCATAGTTAAAAGCGATGAAAGATAGGAAAAGATGTTATCATTGTTTGTGAAAACTGTGGTTGATTATCTTTGAATACCCACCTCTGATACCAAGTAGTTTTTACTTTCTCGTATACGAAGTATACAAAGAGAAAGTATTGTAATCGTCAAAAAATTCGAACTCGAGATTTTGACGAATCTCCACGTTTTCTAAGTGCTCACATTTTATTAGATTGCTTAGACTTTATTGATTTTCTTTATCAGAGTAAAATAAAACATTACCTACCCACTTTTTTCATGTTTTATTTATTTAGCACTTAAACGTCTCGTATCAGTGCTTGGCAATTATGACAAACCTACCCATGTTGTTAAAAATTGGAAAAAAGAAGGAAAAGTTTAAAATGATTCAAAGATGCCACGATAAAACACAAAGTATTCGCAGACGATTGCTGTTACAATTATTCCGAACACCAAAAGATACGTGGTATGATTAGCATCTGGCGATGTTTTGACAACCCGCATGACATAACAATCTGAGAGAGAAATACGACCACCTGTTGTCTTTGGATGGAAACGACAGATATCGCCCGAAAGTAGTAAACACAACCTTACAAAAGAAGAAACGCATATTTACGGATCCTACTATGGTTTGGATTGAGGTCGCTTTTCATTGGCTCTCAGCGTCACGTGACTTCGCTTGCTTCTGAATGATGTCATAGGAGCGCGCTTAGTTTGGATTTCGATTTTTGTCTTAGCTACAGCATCACACACACACACACACACATGGAGAAACCAAAATTACCTTTTAATTACGTTCATTTGGATATTTCTAAAGTTCAGTTGTATCTAAAAGAATTGAACTTGCCTGCATTACTGCTTACATAAAACCGGGTATACTATAAGGGGCCGTCCACAAATGATGTCACGCTTGGAGGGGGGGGAGGGGGTTCTTGCAATTGTGACAATTTGTGACAAGGGGGGAGGGGGTAACAAGAAGTGTGACATCGCACATTTTGGTTAAAATAAAAACATTTAAAATCAGAAGGTAAAATTTTGAAGTTATTTTGAAATTACCAGAATTTGAGGGTATTTTTTTAATCGGGGCTAAATCAACTTTCATGTGATTTTTTTCACTCATATTCCTTTCTTTTCGAAAAAGGCATTCAGAGTAGGTTCTGAGAATATGGTAGCAGCAGAAATTCTGCACAATTAGAAGAAAACCTCCCCCTGCTCACAAATGTCATATAGTTAAAGTTTAAAAATAAAATTTGAAATATGATCTATAACGTAGTGGTTTGTTTCTGAACTGGAAGTATAAGTTTATGTAATATAGCGTGACATGTGACAAGGGGGTATGTTCAAGTGTAACACTATGTGACAAATGGGGGAGGGGGGTGCAAAAATATTGAAAAAAAGTGTGACATCATTTATGGACAGCCCCTAAACATAAGCTTTGGCTAAAGCGCTTTGACGTCATTCAGAAGCAAGCGAAACCACGTGACTCTGAGAGCCAATGAAAAGTGACCTCAATCCAAACCATAGTAGGATCCGTAAATATGCGAAAGAAACCATTTCGAGTCACAAGATAGTGCTGAAGTGAATGCAAATCCATCACCAGCGTTATCTCGCAGAAAAGGGTTTTGTATACTCACTTCCAGAGGAATGGAGAATAGTGTGTTGTGGGTGGTGTCGCAACCTATCATACAACACTGATTAGTGATACATTTCCGTATAACTTAAATTTTTTATTACTTTTAAATAATTTAATAATTAGTCAATCAAAATAAATAATTAGATTTTTAACTTAGCCCCTTACCAGTGTATACCGAACTCAGTTCGTGCGTCGAATTATGGCAGTTTTACACTTATAATCTAAAATCGAGTCATTCATAGACATTGCCATTAGATACAAAAATGAGTTTTACGCTTATAATGTAAAATCAAGTCATTCATAGGCATTGTCATTAGATACAAAAATGAGTTTTACATTTATAATGTAAAATCAAGTCATTCATAGACATTGTCATTAGATGCAAAAATGAGTTTTACACTTATGTAAAATCAAGTCATTCATAGACATTGTCATTAGATACAAAAATGAGTTTTACACTTATAATGTAAAATCAAGTCATTCATAGACATTGTCATTAGATACAAAAATGAGGAGAAATCCATTCACATCTCAAGTTTTCTGTGGACTCTTAGTCGAATCAATACGACGACACAATTCCAAAACAGTAGGGAAGGTCATCTAATCAAAGGTGCAGAAGGCTTTATTGGTAAGGGTTAACTATGGTAAGTTTTTAATAAAAAAAATTTAACTAAGCATTTACTAAATTTTAAATCTATCTAATTAAACATTTAACTTAAGAATAAATTTTCTCGGCCATTTTTTTAACGTTTTTAACTCTCGTTTACAAGTATTTTAGGCAAATGCGGTTGAATAAGAAAAATAATTTTGGCATGTAATACACTGAAGAGCCAGAAAAACTAGTACAGGCGTACGTTTGCAAATAACGGGGGTATGCAACCAATCATCGTAACCCGATGCGGCCGGCAACGCCTATATTAGACAACAGATGTCTGACAAATGTATTAGATCGGTTCCTGCTTCTGCAATGGCAGGTTATCAAGATTTAAGTGACTTTGAACGTGGCGTTATAATCGGCGCACGAGAGATGGGACATAGCATCTCCGAAGTAGCGATGAAATTTGGATTTTCGCGTACAACTATTTCACGAGTGTACCGTGAATATCGGGTATCCGGTAAAACATCAAATTTCGGCCATCGGTGCGGCCGAAAAAAGCCTTGAAAGAAATGGACCATTGACGTCAGACGCAAATCCTTAAACGAGATAGACGTACAACACTTCCTCATATTGCCGCGGATTTCAAGGATGGGGCATCTACAAATGTCAGCGTGAGAACTGTTCAACGGACCGTCATTAATATGGGCTCTCAGAGAGGAAGGTCCACTCGTGTACCGTTGCTGACTGCACGGTACAAAGCTTTACTCCTCTCCTGGGCCCGACAACACTACCATTGGACTGTTTATGACTGGAAACACGTTGCCTGGTCTGACGAGTCTCGTTTCCAATTGTATCGGACGGATACACGTGTACGAGTATGGAGACAACATCATTAATCCATAGACCCTGTTTGTCAACAGGGGACTGTTCAATCTGGTGGAGACTCTGTGATGATATGGGACCCCTGATACGTCTAGAGACGACTCTGACAGGTGACAGGTACTTAAGCATCCTGCCCGATCACCTACACTCATTCATGTCCATTGTGTATTCCGACGGATTGGGACAATTCCAGCAGGACAATGCGACACCCCACGCGTCGATACTTGTTACCAAGTGGCTCCAGGAACACTCTTCTGTCTTCAGACACTTCCATTGGCCACCTAAATCCCCAGAGATGAACATTATTGAAGATATCCGGGATGCCTTGCTACATGCTGTTGAGAATAGATCTCCACCACCTCGCACTCCTATGGATTCGTGGACTGTCCTGAAGGATGAATGGTGTGAATTGCCTCCAAGATACCTTCAGACATTAGTCGAGTCCATGCCACATCGTGTTGCGTCACTTCTGCGTGCTCATGGGGGCCTGACACGATATTATGAAGGTGTACCAGTTTTTCTGGCTCTTCAGAGTATTAAAATAAATGCTCATGAAGGGAATTTATTTGCGTATATATTTACACGAAAAATTTTTGATTATTATATTTTTAAATTATTATTTTTTACTTATTATTTTAATAACTAGCTGCATCACGTTCAACAGTTAATCCTTTGCTGCATTTGATTCAAAATCAGACGCAGATTCACACATCTGATGTAAAGATTATGCAGTGAAGTCCATGCATTTACCGTCTTGCGTTTAAATCTGGATTGCGTTCTTTCACAAAAATCAATGCCACTTCTATTTATGTAGTCTGCATTCATTAGCTCCATACTAAACACAGATTATATAAATAAACACTCCATCTTAATTTATAAAAGAACGATATAAATATGTGATACGACGCACGGTATAAGTATCTCCTTAGCATGGTTGCATTATTGCAGGTTGCCATAATTGCCTAACATTGATACGGGACATTTAAGTGCTAAATATATAAATCATGAAAAAAGTGGGTGGGTAATGGTCAATCTCACTCTGATGAAAAACTAATAAAGTGTAAGCAATCTAATAAAGTAAACAAGGATAATAATAAAAAGATGCAAGTCTAATCCTTTTTAGCCCGCTCATATTTTAAAGTTGATTTTAGTTTCTTAATTATATCATTGTCTTCGTTCTCATCATTATAAAATTATAAAGTCATTTTAAATTTATAATGACGAATCAAAATTGCTTTAATTACCTTTGCTGACTGAGTTTAGGAAGAAAACGGGACAAATAGTAATACGGAATTGAGTAACTGAAATACGGTGACAGTCCCGTATATACGGGAAGCATGGCAACCCTAAAGATACATACAGTTTTTGTGAGAAAATCGCATACCAAATTTCATTTTTCTAGCTTGTTTCGATTTTGAGTTAAAATATTCACATACCTACAGATGAACATAATTCCAAAAATGTATTTTTCGATCTCATGGAGAGGTAAGCCGTTGCGTATTGATGGACCGATGTTAAAAGCATCTAGCATGTAAGTGAAATGAAGTTACTGTAATGACGTCACTGTTATCTGATTGGCTGTTTTATTTTGTATACTCTTATATAATGTAAACACTGAACCCGAATTGTGATTCGATTTTAGAACTTTGTTCCTATATTGCGAATGTAATTAGTGTAGTGTGTTTTGTCTTCTTGTACGTATGTGTGTGTCTTGCATCTAATAAAAATGTTTGTGTTGGATCCTTTCGACTCTTCAAATCCACAAGCTGATCCTAGTATCTGCTGAGCGAGATTTGACACGTTTAAGGACGAGTTTTCTGATTTGTTTATTTTGGTTTCACAGAACTTCTTTGGTGAGGGCTGCATATTAACGGATCCTACTGTGGTTTGGATTGAGGTCGCTTTTCATTGGCCCTCAGCGTCACGTGACTTCGCTTGCTTCTGAATGATGTCATAGGAGCACGCTTAGTTTGGATTTCGATTTTTGTCTTGGCTATTGCATCAAGGAGAAACCAAACTTATCTTTATCTTGAATTCATCATTCCCTTTAGAAATATCCAAATAATCGTAATTAAAAGATAATTTTGGTTTCTCCATCATACAATAGCTAAGACAAAAATCGAAATCTAAACTAAGCTCGCTCCTATGCCATCATTAAGAAGCAAGCGAAGTCACGTGACGCTGAGAGCCAATGAAAAGCGACCTCAATCCAAACCACAGTAGGATCCGTTAATATGCGTGAGGGTTCACTTCTGTTTTCCGTATAATCCTCCAATTTAAGCGATCGCCAAATCCAATTGGATTCCAAATCAAGCGCCAAGTTGGAATCAGTTTTTTCTTGAGTACACAAAGCGTCAAAAAGAGCGATAAAGAATAATTATGGCAACCTTTCCACAGGCTCTATTTTTATAGGCTCTTATTTTATGTAAACATTGAGAGCTATAACAATAGGAATATGAAATTTAATATTTCCAAAGTATCCTTAAGCCATAACATTAGAAAACTCCAATATAAACATTAATTTATATCTTCAAACAGAGTGTTGAAATTCCGAAGATTCCCATTTACATTACATTATGACCGGAAGTTGATGAGTAAGGCGGAAATACTACTTTATAGCAAATAAACAAAACAGAAAACTCGCCCAGACAAAATAAACCCATCAGTGTTGTGTTATTCCATTTTTGAATTCACACGAGTGAAGGGACCTTCTAAAAATTCGGGAATCTTCATAGATGATTAGCCGGCATGAGTAGATGAACTGTTGTCCGAGCCATCTAGGTCAAAAGCTAGATGCGGGCACACCTAATAGCTCGAGAAACTACCTTCAACCGTAACGGGTACCCGATCATTAGCGGTAATTGCTTTCCGCGGGAGGGCGCGGCAGGTGAGTTCAGTGATTTCTGTCAAGAAGTTGCAACGAAGTTTACAAAGCAGACGATTTCTTTTAGCGATACTCATTTCCACTTTTGACAGATACCGCTTAACACTTTGGAAGCGGGAAACGTAAAAATACGTTTTTCTCGAATTACCTACACAACATATAAATTTTAATTCAAGAATTTGACTTGCGTACTAGTTTAGATAAGTTGGACATGTTAAAAGATGTCTGCAGAATAAGTTCACTTTTTTTTATGGTATATACTGTTACAAAAATAGTCCTGGGTGTGTACGGTGAAAAGAGTGAAAAAAGCAGGATACAGGAAAAAGACGCTTGATTCACGAATATTCGGAAAACACTAAGTACAGGTAGCAGCAAACACACAGCACTTGCACAAATTCGTAACACAAACAAAATACAAATCACCAGCACTTTCAGTAAAAACGGCGTCTATCAGCTCGCACTCCGGATACAACTCCAAAGACGATCCCAGTCGATCAACATGTTTAAAGTCCAAGTCGATCAAACACTGCCCTGTGATGCGAGCACGGCGCTATTTATAGTCTCCCCGACAGGCCGTGACGTCACATTGAATCATCTGGTGAAATCCGGAACTCGGCTCCTAATAGAGATATCGAGAAAATTCTAGTATTTTTGAGATCCTACATTTTGTCACCAAGTTGCCAAACTGGTCGCCAAGGTTGGGTCAATTGCTCCATTCCCCCGGCATTTCCACACATGCCCCTGTAGAACTAACTCTCTGCCCAAACATAAGACTAACATTGCTGGGAAGCGACTTTCCCTGTTTGTAACAATACATTCTCTAGAGTAAGCACAGTTACGGTTTGTATTTTTATCTGAGCTTGCATCTAATTCGTATCCCGCACACAGTGTTAATATTCTCTCAAGCACAAATTTGTTTTAACACTCTTGACTTGTTTCATGCTTGTAAAGAGGGAATTTTTTAATCGATTTTTCACTCACTTCCTGGTGGGGCCAGAGTTTTCAAATTTTGTGGAGTGTGTTCTCTCGACTACAGTACACTAGTTTAATAATTTCAGAACTAACGAGGATTGATCCCAAAAAAAGTTTACAGGGTAATAAAAATTATTTATTAACAATACAATAGGCAGAGAATACAAAAGGGAATTAAGAAGCTTACTTGCCGATCACTTTTCCACATTATCACCAAATTTATTTAGGCATTTATCTGAACGCAGGACCAACCCGACTTGGCAGAAATCACGTCCATTGAGCCAGTTCTCGACAACTGTTTTCACATCACTCTCTGAAGAGAACCTTGTTCCAGATAAGTGTTTAGAAGCCTGGTTGGGTGGTGAATCTGAGCTGTAGGGGAGTGACTCCAGACTTCCCACTTGAACTTTCGCAGCAGTTCTTGAGTTTTGGAGAAGGGGGGTATAGATCCCCCCAGTTTGGGCCCCCTCTTACTCTCGCCATGGAGTGAAACCACTACTGCGTTTATGTCATTTTTCAAAGCCATATGTTGAGGGGGCGTAAAAATAATTCCATACCCCAAGCGCCATTTACGCTTGCTAAGCCATTGATGACGACAGGGATGAAAAAAAATCATATTATTTTCCGGGCACCTCTTACTCTCGCTACGCCACTAGCCATGGAGGCAAAACATGATGGGTTTGTGTCATTTTTCAAACTCAAACACGATGAGGTAGGAAGAAATACCATTCTCTAGGCGAGGCTTACACAAGCTAATTCACTGATAATGATGATGTTTGGAGGGCGAAAAAAATCAAATTATTACCCTCGCTACGCCACTGTGCAACCGTAATGGAAGAGCCGCCACTGGTTATTGATACCAGTCGAGTCTCCTCAACGAAGTCTCCCACAGCGAATTTCTCCTATAAAGAAATTTTTAATCGAAATGTTAAATAACATTCAAAATATTCTCCATATAACGAAGTATTGTCTCCTATAACGAATTTTTTTTCAGACCCTTATTGATTTTGTCATTTTGAAGAAAAGTTGCTAATTTCTGCGCAAACAAAAACGCTCACAAGTTGCCTGTTTCTGAACCACTCGCATTGTTCATTCAGCGATAACGCATAACAATCAGAATGCTGCGGTTGTAATACAGTTGTGGGGACCCGCTTCTGCAGAGGGGAGTAACATTTCTACGTGGGTCAATATTCCAAGAATCGGGTGAAACAGCAAATGACAATACGCATTTTATGTTTATCCGTACTAGCAACATATTATTCTCTAAATTGGTAAATTGTCTTCACTTTTGAGCATTTTGTTTATACAATAAAAAAATATAATTTTAACAATTTATAATAAATATTACTTCATTTTTAATTGAAAGTCATAATTGAATATTGTTGATCTTTATCGCTCATACTGCGTTGGTTTGTAACATTTACTAAATAACTACCCTAACTCGTATGTGAAATTTTCTCTTATACTGAATTTTTCAACTGGAACCAGGCGATTTCGTTATAGGGAGATTCCACTGTTTTGGAAGCCAGGTAGCAGTGAATGAGTACGTGGAAAAATGAGAACCAGCCGCAGAAACAAAGGCGAGTTAATAATCCCTCATCTGATTTCCACGCCTCGCAACAGGCGCGCTTTCGGAAATGGCGGAAGTGTGCTGAGCTCTGGGTGGCCGGAACAACTGTGACTCAGCCTCTTCCGGATCAGCTCAGCAGGGTTGCAGCTCGTTGCGCCTCGAAACGCCGGTTATTTAAATTCCCGCAAGAAGCGGTGTCGTGCCCGCGGCGTAACATGGAATTCGAGTTTCCTGTGCCCTTTCGCTCCAGTTTTTCAGAAAGGGTCAAGCAATACGTAACTGAACGAAAGGCAG
>BGPR01053749.1:0-10343 GCA_013235015.1 Araneus ventricosus | reverse complement strand
AATTACACAAATTCGTTAGCATTACGACAAGATCCTAATCAACTCTCGACGATTGTAATAGAAGACACGCATATGCTATCAGCGAATTCGAAGCAGATAATAGTCATAAGTTTGGTAGTAGCAAGACAATAGTGAATAAAAAGTGCAATTCCCTTTTATTTGGAATTCAGTATAGTCTAGAATGCAATATTGACTGAATCGTCATTTTATAGGGGATCGTAATACAGTTTCGATACATTGAAAACAAAGTTAGAAAGAGGCTTTAGTTGCCACTCTGAACAACTTACCAGGAAAAGAGTTAGTGAATATAAAATTATCATTTGGGAATTTCCAGATTAAATCACATATCAAAAATTCAATTTAACTTTTTGTCAACGCGTTGGGAAGACTTTTTCCCCGATGAATGAAAAGATGAAGTGTATGAAAACAAGAGCAGAGGATACGATTTTTTGGGGCAAATTTTCTTACGGTGAAAAATAGCATAAACTATTCTACAAAGGAAGCTGGTGGAAAGGTTAATGTATCTACTTTACTGTTTCATACAAAGCTGTGATATAAATGATCTACAAATAAAATAAATTAGTAGTATCATATGCCAGCCATTTCATCACTATTTTAGCATTTTCTTAACATAATTATTAGTAGAAGTGACAGAGAGTGTCATTGTAGAACAAATTAACTTATCCAAATTTTGCCTTCAAAACCTTGGCTTGTAGAGATGATATTTTTGATGATAAATATAAATTCTTTGATAAAAAACCATGTTTATTATCAACAAGTAATATAAAAAATATTTTAAAGTCAATTCCTACTTAGGTCAGCGATCTACACGCTTCGTCAATGACAGTATTTATTCCTAAATTTATATCCTGCTAAATATTTTATATAAGAGAAATTTTTTTCTCCCAAATAAAACTAAAATTACGTAATTAAATTTAATTAATGAATTAATATTTGAAAAAACTATATTAATATCAAGTGTCATCCACTACAAGTTATAAAAAATGTATTTGAACTTGAGCGGATGAAAAAAAAGTATTTTATTAACGATTGAAAATTTGAACAAGATATATAAATATATATAGGGAGAATGTGAACTAGTAGTAGGAATTAAAAAAATGAAAAAAAACTTCATAAAGTCTTTTTTAACATATCCAATATAGAGAATAAAGAAAGTAATCAACATTACCCTCTGACAAAAATACATGAAAAAATGACGCCTTCGTGAACATACCAGAAAACAAAGGATATTAGGTCTAGAAGCTGGAAAACCTAGCTCCATCTATTGAGAAAAATTCGAACCAAACGACTCAAGGCGACATATGCTTTCTCCCATATAAAACTAAAATTAATTAATTAAATTTAATTAATTAATTAATATTTGAAAAAACTGTATTAACATCAAGCGTCATCCACTACAAGTATAAAAAATGTATTTGAACTTGAGTAGATCAATATAAAGTATTTTATTAACGATTGAAAGTTTGAACAAGATATATAAATAAATATATATAGGGAGAGTGTGAACTAATAGTACGAATTGAAAAAAGAGATACATCAACAAATTAATTTAAGCTATTTACAAACCGTATAATAATAAAATGCAATATTTTATGGCCATCCTGTATATTTTGCATAGCAGCTTATGTGAAGTAAAGTTATTAATAAACAGATGTAAAGCTCATGGTTGAGGGTGGTTGTGCAGCTTCTTTTTAAGGAGCACCCAAAGGGTAGAAGTCTGACTTGGCTCGTATGCTTACTGACTTTAGCTGGGCATATTGGTCTGGCCTTCAAACCTAGGGTGGCCCTGCCAGGAGAAAATCTCCCGATGTACTTCACCCAGACCGCCCAGTGTCACCCCCCCCCCCGCCACGTTTTGGCAGCCAGTAGGACTTACTACAGCAGTCCGTAAACAAAGCTGATACAGTTCCGACTCTCATAAAGCAGATGGCGCTCCAGTTTATCAACGAAATCCCTGGAGTGGATATCCAGATTTACACAGATGGGAGCAAAAATGAGGAAAATCAATCCGGGAGTGGGATATATATTAAGTCTCCCAGAGAAGTCAGAAAAATTAAATTGAGAAACCCGGATAGTTGCTCGGTGTTTAGAAGTGAACTGTTGGCTATTGAGGCCGGACTCGAGGCCATTTTGAATGAAAACAACTACGGGACGGTATGGATATTATCAGACAGTCGAAGTTCAATACAACACTTGAACGACTGGAACAACGTGGGCGATCGTACTTGCATATCTATACTCAATTTACTTAGACATATAGGCGTGGATCATGAGGTGCACCTCCAATGGATACCCTCCCACGTGGATATTTATGGAAACGAGGTTGCTGACAATTTGGCGAAGCAGGGCACGGTTGAACCTTTGTGTTCAACCCCCTCCTTAACATTTGACGAGATTTATTCCATCAGAAAAAACAAAGATTTAAGGACGTGGAGGGTCCCTCCATCCCATGATTGATATAAGCAGAGCAGTCCTGGTGGCTCCATCGGCCTTGCCTGTGACAGAGCCGACCAGACGGCGCTGTCCAGATTTGACAGCGGTCACCTGAGGAGTTGCTCCTTTAGCCACGGTAACAAAGTTTTTCTGGTCTGCGCAAAGTGTGGAGTAGCGAGTGCGTCCCCAGAGCACATCCTCTCTTGTCTTCGCCTATCTAGGGAGACTTTCGAGACGGATCCTTTGCTTGCTCTCGATTTCTTAAGGGTGAGTGGGCTCATGGATGGTGTCTAGCTGCCGCTAGACAGAGAGGGATTAGTAACAAAAAAGTTATGAATTCAAAAACTTAAAAGTGATTTTTTTACATTTCCTGATCCGTCCGAAAACGCAGCAACCAGAGGCAATTAAAATGTTTATAATTTTTATAAATAAAGAAAAATTAATTTGTAAACACGTATTGAACCCCTAATTTCCTAACAATAATTCAGGAAAAAGTAATTTTACATTTATTATATACAATGCTAAGATAAAATATTCATTTACTTAGAAATCATATGACTCAACATATAAATTCTTTCACAAGATACGTTTGGCAATCCATTGGCTTTTTGTTTCAAATTACCCAAATCCATTTTCTTTCGTATTTAAGCATTTTTAATTCATTTAAATAGTTTCGTGTTTGTAAAGATGGAATTTTGTAATTGAGTTTCTATTTATTTCAATTTTTTTACACTCGTCTCTTCCCGAAAACCATGCACTATTTTAATAGTTTCAGAACTTAATTACCAATTTTTCTCTTAATTTAATTAAAATTTAATTGCTTACGAGTGGCGCCACATGATTCTGAATTTGAGAAAAAGTGGATTTCCGTAAAATATATTATATTGAAATGTAAAATGAAGTCTAAAAAGCAGAAAAAAATTGAAGTTAAGAAATTAATTTTTAGTACACTAACAAAAGCGTATTCTTAAAAATGATATTAAATAATTTAAAAATAGCCAATGATAATATCGAGTTTATCACCTTGTTGCTTTTAAGTCCTAAGCATGCTATTAGCATTTATAAATTCCTCTTTGTTTTGTGATATAACATATTTCAGCCATAATCTAAAGCTGAATATGATGGTAAGGGTCTAATGAAGATAACCATAAAAGATGAAAATATATCCTAATACATTTGAAAAATAAACGGAAAAGTTGTTGCAAATTATTCAATATTATTATGTTCTCGAAGCTTGATACAAAATAACAAATACGAGATAGTTCTTAGAATATTTACCACATGTTAAAATATATATTTACTCTTTCCTAACAAAAATATTTTTAAACAAATTAAATTTTCCACAGAATACTTCAAAATTGCCTACATTTTTAATAGCGTATTGTCTTGACATCTGAAAGTTATTTATAAATTAAATATTTCTAGATTTCTATCATTTAATTTTCCTATCCATTAGAAGTGAAATGAATATTCTTTTATAAATTTTCATATTCAATTTAGTGCTGAAAAATTGCTACGTATTTGCGATCCAGATTTGATTTCCCAAATATTACGCTTTGTTTTCCTGTGTTGCCATCTGGTAGTTAGGGAAAGAACTATTCATTTCCTAACTCAAATCTGCGCGAATATATAGCATAAGTTTGCGGATATTGTTCAGCCCATAAAAATGTAACTTTAACTTCAGTTTAGTGCTATTTCATAACGTCTCTTGTTTATTTTTATCACGTGATGATTTAAAATTATTTTTCGAGATTTGTTGATGTATTTTTGTTTGATAATATTGCACAGCATCAAGTAGTGAAAAATTTAAAAGCATTTGCTTGCGAGAGAATACTGAAATGTTTTGATGTTTTATGGATCAATTTACTCGACCACTTATTCAAGTAAGAAACTTCATGAAGACGCAGGAAATATTTACAGAGCAAGAACTGATGGACTTTCAAAAACTGACGTATTTGTCCAGAAAACAAATACTTAAACTGTATAAGCAGTTTACCTCTTATAACCCAGATATGCAAGATCCAAAAAATCCTATTTTACCTCAAAGTTACCTGCTTCTTATGCCCGAGTTGGCCGTGAATCCGTTTTTGGACAGAATTATAAAGTATTCTGCTCTCAAATGCATCATATAAGTTTTAAGATCGCACAACTTGATGTCGTATTTTGCGAAAAGAGGCGCCAATCGATGTAGAAGACGTCGTATACATTTAAATTTATGACTTCGATGACGATGATATGTTATCTCGAGGAAGATGTTCTGGAGCTTCTTGAATCTGGCTGAAATGCAATAACGAACTCGATTGACGAAAGATTGCGTGACATAACTCTGTGTTCTTAGAAGCTCGATTTAGATACGGATGGTTAGCATTTCCTATCCAGGTTCGAGCAACTTATCACGAAATCTCGGATTTATGCAGCTTTCAGGATGAGTACGATATTTTTTCTACTATTTTGCTTTTATTGTGTGCTATTTTTAAGGTCTTAGTTATGAGTAATACACAAGTTGGAAAAATTTGCAATGTGATCCATTTCTTTTTGGTTGAATCTAGAAGTTGGTACACACATGTAAAATACGCCAAGTCGCCACAGCAGTATTTCAAGTATTACCTCATTGCTTTGGCGGCTTGGCAATAGTCACAGCGATCAACGACTGTCTTTGGCGATTTCGCTGCCTATGGGATGTGTACCAACTTCTAGATTTCAACCTCTTCATTAACGAGACTTTATGGCTTTATATGCGTACAGGTAATATAGGTTGGAAGGGATTACAATGTAGGGTTACAGGATCCTAGAAGTTCGGTACCTACCTCTAGAAATGGCCCATAGTCGCCAAAGCTAATGCATGGGTAATCCCTGCAGTATGGCTTGAACGATGTTCCAGTCCATAAACGTTGCTTTGGCGATTTGCGCGTTCTAAGAGTGTGTACTAACTTGTGATTTCAACCCAATATACAGAATTTCTTTCTTTGTTATCACTCTTGATACAAGCTTTGATATATCGACATCACTGGCAATCATTTTGTTTTGGCGACTTTTCAACAGACTTCACTAGGACCCGTATTGGCGATATTTTGTTTATCGAGCGAAGCGATTTTCCGTTACAGCGGGCGCAAATGTCATATTGAACAAGATGAGCAGCCAGTGCCCAAGAGAGAATGGTCGTAGGAAATTTGGCTGAATTCTACATTTTATGGTATTTCGCTTGCTCGCTAACGGAAAAAATTCCTTTTATACAAGGCTTTTGACTATCTTGTACGAGTAATATAGGTTGGAAAGGGATATTACAATGTAGGGGTTGAGATATAAATTGGGTAAATTTTTATCACCAAATGGCGCCAAGTTTCCAAAGCAATAACCAAATAATCCTGCATATAGCTTTGGCGACTTGACCCAATGATATGTCTTGCAAGGTCAACGTCGTGCTTTGAGTTGGCAGCGTTTTAGGTGTCGTACCAACTTCTCAGATTCAATATATGAATAATTTCTTTTCTTTTTGTTATCACGTCTTGATAAGCTTTGATACCGCAGCATCACTGGCGATAATTTTCGGTTTGGCGGCTTTTTTTTGAGTCGAAATATAGGACCCCATTGGCGATATTTTGTTTTGTCGACTTAACGATACAATGTTCTGTTAGGAGATAAAAAGTCGCCAATACAATGTTATCGTCTGTGATGCCGTATATCAAACTTGTTACTAAGTCTCCATATGTGTATGAGTAATAAAATATATTTTTTACATAATGATAATAATTCGGAATAGCTTTGATGTACGGCATCACTGGCGATATTCTTGTATTGGCGACTTTTTGTCAGATAACCGAACATCGTATCATTATGTCGCCAAAACAAAATATCGCCAGTGGGTTCCTATATTGAAGCTGTTGAAAAAAGAGCCAAAACAAGATATCGCCAGTGGGTTTCTATATTGAAGCTGTTGAAAAAAGCGCCAAAAACAAAATATCGCCAGTGGCTTCCTATATTGAAGCTGTGGAAAAAAGTCGCCAAAACAAAATATCGCCAGCGGGTTCCTATATTGAAGCTGTGGAAAAAAGTCGCCAAAACAAAATTATCGCCTGTAATGAAGTATATCGGAGCTGTACAAAAATTCTAAGAATAATCTAGTCTGGAACAGCTTTATTTTTTCATTTCAAATGGAATTCCAAATTTAATTCTTAACATAAAGTCATGATCGTTGCCAAATTCTCCCAGTAGTAACTTAACTATAAACGGAAGAACGTGATAGAGTTGGTTAAAATCTGTTGAAAAACTCTAGCGTTTCGTTGAGCAAATTTGGCCTTCATAAAAATCCTCGTTGTCAAATTTGTAATCATGAAAATAACATTGAACACATTATTTTGTACCGTCCCAAATACTAAAATCATAGGCCTCAGGAAAAAACTTAATTTTGACAATCAATTGTGTTATTAGTTCAAAGCTTTTAGTCAAAAATCTTTTTCTAATAAGTGACAACTTTGGATTCTCCTACAATCCTTGAAGTTTTCTGACATTTATTAATTGCATCTTATTGGATTTAGGGAATGATGGCCGTTGTTGCTAGAACTCCCATTCAACACATTTCGATCATCATCTTCATCATAGAGTTATTTATTTAGTTATATACATGATTGTTTATAATTTACTAGAAAAAAATGTATTCATCATATATTATCAATTATATATATTGCTAATAAAGTATGGTTATCTTTGTGCGACATAATTTTACAATATTGCTGCTGTAGTAATATTTTAATTTTGATTTTTTGGTACTTTTCCGTTAGCCGGGTGCAAATGTCGCCAATTGTGAACCAAACTCGAGCCAAGTCGCAAAGCGAAGCGATTTTCCGTTAGTCGGGCGCAAATGTATCCAATTGTGAACCAAACGCGAGCCAAGTCGCCAAGAGAATGGTTGTAAGAAATTTGGCGGAATTATACATTATTTGGCAATTTTTCGCTTGCGTCCGGCTAACGGAAAAGTACCGATTTTTTTTTTTGAAATTTGCGACAGGCAAACCATTTATCAGGCATACTTTTAGGTTGAAATCTAGAAGTTGGAACACACTCTTAAAATGGAGCCAAGTAGGAAAAGCATTAATTCTCGCATTAGCTTTGGCTTTGCTACTTGCAGCTTTGACGACTTGGCGCCAGTGAAGTGTAGCGGTTAATGTCTTGCTTTGGCAATTTAGCGGCGCTTTAGGAGTGTGTACTAAATTCTAGATTTCAACCTATTTTTATTTTGAAACAGTTATCCATAGGAGTTTTAGTCAGGCATAATTTTTACCGATGCAGAGGAACATAAACAGAGGCATGTGAACCCAGTTTTTAATAGACTATTGTGTGCAGAGTTTAGCAACGATCGTTTTTGTCTTTCTTTTAAACATTTGAGTTTGAAACAAGAAGTTTTAAGGAGTTTCTTAATATTCTGTTTGAACAGATTATTTTCTAAGATTTTATCAATTAGAAACAGCGGAGTTGGGAAAGGTCGGGTAATTTTCCTATTTTATTACTGGGAACGAGCAAATTAAATTCTCAATACTTCATGCAATTTTATGGAAGGTTTAACACAATGTGCTTCGAAGATTAACTAAATGAACAATATACGGTTGAAACCTAGCACATTTAAAATGGTGCCAAGTCGCCAAAGCTAATGCATACATTACTTTCATTAGCTTTGGAGACTTGGCGTCAAGGAAGTAACGGTCAAGTTATTGCTTTGGCGATTTGGCGGCATTTTAAGATCGTGTACCAACTTCTAGATTTCAACCCAATATACTAGTTAGATGGAATGAACGCGATGACACGATAGTTATCCGGAATGAAATAAATTTAACTTGCAGCTGAATTCTCATAAAAAATTAACAATTGAATAACCTTTATTAATATTTAGAGACCACACTTCCGAAATCTCTGTATTTCTTCTCTTATGGAAGCATTTGACACGATTAGATGTAATACGTTACAAGGCTTCTCCGATTCCAAATCTAACTATGCCACTTACATGACATCTCAAAAGGCACGTTATTTAACGAAATGAGTCAATTTGAAACATTCTCTCTCGTCTTTTTAATGAGAAACCTGCTGAAAGTTTAGCAGCGGAAATCGCTTCATTCTCAAGTCCTATTGCACTCACTCATTATAAAATGAAGACTAACCGTCAGAATTGTAGAGTTAGGATTTCGAATCGTTATTAAGTTTCCTGGGACAAGCTCTTTGCGATTGACATCATTATTAATGGCCTGGGGCTCATTAATTTGTTTCGACTTCCTAATTTAGGAGCAAGAGCGTGGTAAATCAAATCTGCTCTTGGAGAAACTTTGCCCATAGGAAGCGAGTCGAGTTTTGAACCTAATAAGTGACTACGGAGCTGGCAGAAATAAATGGATGTTATTGGATCGATATTGCAGAATTATTGTCAAGTGTTATTTATTTTGATTGAAGCACTTGTGTCTCCAGAATTATGAAGATGAAAAATATGGTTTAAGGTATCCGACTGTGTTCGGAGACATTTTTTTGAAAAATAAATTATATATATTTTTTAATGTTATTTTTCAATTGCATATGTTTTAAAACTATGAAAATATTGTAAAAATAAGTTTTCGAAATAATATTTTTTAAAAAAACTGAGAAATTTGAAGAAAAATGACTAAAATATTTGCCTTACGCTAACAGCCATAGATCTAATCATATTCTATATATTCCTTGTAGGAGTACATTTTTATGAGAGTTATCGGTGTTATGCTCTAAAATATTTCTTGTACTTCAAAAAAGTCTTAAGATACAGCTGAACATAGTTACTAAACTGGTAATTTTTCATAAAAAAAGACCTTTCGTTCATATTTAAGCACTTAAAAATAATACTTTATTTTAAAATTGACCTTAGTTTTTAAAGGAAAACATCAAGTATATTACAGAAAACAATCTCAGAAAATTTCGTATCAATACTTGAATAACGTTTTGAGAAATCATTGTTACGGTCGACAGTTTTCCTCAAAAAGATCATTTCTCAGAAAACACATTTTAAGTTTTCATGCAGCTTAAAATAACGCTTACAGTTCGGTAATAAAACAGCTGTAACTCCATTTGTAATTCACGTAGAGTAAAAAGTGAGGCAGTTTTAGAAAGCTGATTAACAGGCTACAAAATTAAGTCATAAAATTTGTTTTGATAATTTCACCAGAAACGACGATTTCAAACCAGTCGGATACCTTAAATAAACGGAAACTAAGAAGCTTGTAGACATTTCAGTATCAAACAATTAAGATGAATAGAATTTTTTTGTACAAGAGGAGATTGGTTTCCTTTTTCTTTATCCTGTAACAAATTCTAAAATATTTTTGAAGTATGTCTGCGTATGCATCATGTCTACGTTTTAGATCTTCTGGATTAAAAAATGGACTTACGCTTGTTCCTTTCAACAAAATTACAATGGATTTAAAAAAATAAATTTTACAGAAGTTTTGTGCGAAATTCATCAATAAGTTTACTGGCCTGTCGACCTATATATTCGTGTGCATTTGAACGCCATATTTCTAAAATTGAACGAATTTTAGAATATGATCTTTAATGTTAAGGAATTTAATTTTGCACATGCATTCAAATTTTAGACCAGATCGGTCAAGAAAAAGTGGTCCAAAATGCTGTGATTTATATTAATATACTACGAAGTTAAATACAAAATGTGACATATTGGGAAATTTACAAGAAATGCATGAAGAAAACACAATCACAGTTCAATTTCAATAACATATTTATTGTAGATATTTCCTAATTCTATTTTGTTATATATTCTATATCACAATTATAATCTTATGTGCACACAATTTCGCTTTTAAGTGGTTGCGTAGATAATTTTAATAAAGAAATTCATCAAGATAGTCAACTTAAAATAGGGT
>BGPR01053747.1:0-10343 GCA_013235015.1 Araneus ventricosus | reverse complement strand
TCAGTCCCCAATTACCAGGCGAGTGTTTTTAGATACCTCCATAAAAACTTTTTATTATACTATTTAATGCTTTAAGGAGAGATTGCGACAATGTCGAGGCACTTAAATTCCAGTAATTTCGCCCGAGGCACTTCAGCCTCGTCTTCATGACTTCCCAATTAAGTCCTGTGACGGAACAGAAACTTCCTTCCATTTTGTTTCTCATTACCCATCAATGATGGCCACTAAGCCTAATTAGGAACTTGGAATGGTGGAATGGGGAAAAAATGGGTCGATTTAAACAGAGGGAAACTCTCTCTCTCTTTCTTTGTACTCTGCATCTTACCTTTTAAAAGTCTTTTACCGGAACAACGATTTGGATTCCTTTAATTTGATACGCTTTCGTGGAAACGCGACACGAATTGCGGATCTGTGTGGGGAGGAAAGTCTTGTATACGATTTGCCTTATTGTTTTGTTTCGCAATTAGATAAAGTATCGCGAATCCTGCGGTTCTATCAGAAATGATTATTTAAAGAAGAAAGTTATGAAAAAGACCTTTACTTTTCCTTTATTTTCTTGTGTCACACTCTGTGAAGTTAATCCAAATGAATCCCCTGCATTTATAAAGGAAACCTTTGAAAATCGGAAAAATTTCCTACTTTTCAAAATGAACCTTTGTAATGACGTTGTACAATGAGAAAAGGAAGGGCTACATAAATTTGATTTATTTAGATTTGTAAATTTTTTTATGATATGCCTGTTTATCGTTAACCACAAGGTGTGTTATACAAGAAGATAATTCATATTTTAAGAAGATAATTCATAAGAAAAGACTACTCAATTCACTTTGTTGTTAAATATAGTAAATTTTAAAATTTACTTATTGAGAAAAAGGAAAACTTTGTATCTTAAGCTGTCGTCTGAGCAAACGTAGAAATACAAATGAAACAGAAAACTTTCACAAAGAATTAAAACAATGTATAAAATTTTAATTATTTAATTTATTTACCAGCATGTTGCCAATCGTGTCGAAAGAAAATACTACATAATATTTTAGGTATAGCATTTATTTACACTTTCGTTTTCACTCAGTTTTCACCAGTGATAATCTTAAATATGTTTCTGTAAATTCAAATTATTGTTCTATATTTTTAAAATGCGTGTCATCAATTGTTACTATGATATAATTTTTATGCCAAAATTATTTTTAAAATAACAGAGGGAAAAATAGACGCAATTAAAACCCAGTTAAATGCATTATATTGTAATGTTGCTTGTTTCTGCAAGTGATAAGGCTATTATTTATTATCTATTTAAACTATTAGCATAATATAAATTATCTTTTATTGTCATTCTTTTGATAGAATGTCAAAACTACTAAAATCATTGAAAAATATGCTTAAATATTTCCCATCGGAAATCTTAGAAAAATGACACAGCGTTATAAAATTCAATTAAAACAGCTAAAATTTAAGAGAGTTTGATAATCTAATCTTTTCTAATGCAAAAGCTTAGAATTATCGCATTTAAACCTAATAGTCAAATTTCCCGATTCTCCAGATCTCAACGATAAAAGTATTATAAAATAAGCATCTGGAAATCCCACACGCTTTTCTTTTTTTCTGTCTGGCGAAGTAAATTTATTCCATGACAGTATTTTCTTAGCCTTACGTGAACTTTTATTACCAAACACCAAAGTAATACCATTCCGAATTCAATTTGCATGAAAAAGGGATGAAGATTTTCCCCGTGACTTCGCACGGCATTCTTTCCTTATTTCCTTTTACACTTTAAATGGCTATATTTTGAGAAAAGTTTATTCGGCTGAACACAATCTACAATAATTTTTTTCGAATGCCACCACTCCAGCGATTTTGCATGTTATGTCTGTCTTTTATTCGGCAGATGTTTCACAGCGTTTGAACTTTTCTGATAAAAGAGTTTAATGTTCATCGATGGTTCATATCGATAGTGGAGTTTTATATCGATATGGAAGGAAGAAAGACCCTGTTTATATCTGAGACAGCACACTTCCTTTAGCTGTCCTCAGATACCGATTACGATAAATTAATTAACTTTTAATCGAGACGGATGTCTTACAATTTATTTTCTATTTTTAAAGATTTAGATTTCAATGAAAAGTAAATAATCTAGACAAAAGATGGAAGAAAATTATTCAGAACTTCCAGTTACCCGAAACTATTAAAAAAGGGAAGTAATTACAGATGTCCACAAAGTATCGTCTTATTAGCAAAATGATATGCTCACATAATACATTAAATGATTTCATGCCATAATTTCTCTTGGAAATTGAACATGTATATATATATATATATATACATTCAATGTATTTATATATATATATATATATATATACATTCGATGTATTTATATATATATATCAGCATATTTTAACGGATTTCTTTTGTCGTTAGCAGAAAAAAAGCACAAATTAATATCATGAGCGAGCTTCTCTTAATGACGAGCGGCTCGCTATGATATTTTTCAATTTATTTTGGTTTTTGTCTATATTTTTGCCATTGTGTCTTGATTGTTTTTGAGTTTTTGTCTTATTTTTCTAGTTTGTTTTGATATATACATATATATATACAAGATAACCTTTCTGAATTGAAAATAAACAAAATTTTAAAGTTTTACTCAAGTTTCTTCTTTCCTTTTAATTATTAAGTAAAAAAATATAAATCATCATACGAAATTGATTAGTTTCGTTAGGAACTTGTATTTGTTGTAAATTAATGTAAATTATAAATTTCTTTGTTTTAACTACTCAAAAATCATAGAAATTGCAACGATTTTAGCACACGTTACTTAAAATGCCTCTTTAGTGGATTTAAGACAAAATAAGCGTTTATACTTTACTTAAAATGCCCTATAGTGGATTTAATACAAACTAAGCGTTTATACTTTACTTAAAATGCCCTTTAGTAGATTTAAAACAAAATAAGTATTTATACTAAAAATTCCCTAGTAAATCGTGAAAGTGTAGTTCAATTAAATTTTCATTTGCTGCTTCTTGAATTTTGAAACGTAATTTAATGTAAATGGAAATGAGTAAATAATATATTTCTTTCTTATAGTATATCGCTTGAAGATCAGAATTCTTAGAATAAAGAGTTTTGAACACTCTTTCTCAATTTGATAACATTCTACATTTGAAACAAAAACCTATTTAACCCTTTCTAACGCCGTGTTAAATACACTTGCCACCAAATTCACCAATATCTAATGTTGCTGAAAATACCACCTAATTTTTCGATGAAACAAAAATAAATCAACAAAACAAAAATAAACAAAAATAAATATGTTCTAATTTCTTACTTCAAACCATGACGAAGTGTCTACACTTGGTAATTAATTATTAATTAATAAAATTAATTAACAAAATTAATGTCATCTAATTAGCTAAATGAATTTCTTTTCTTGAATTAATTTCAATCTCAGGTAATTTTATTATACTACTAGTGGGAAAAATGGGCCTTTAGAGGGTTAATTTATTCTCTTTTTGTTGTTTTTTCTCAATGATACAAAATTCCTCTCTTAGAAAACTACACACTTTTAACCAAAAATTATTTGCACCTTCAATATTAATTTATATGTGTTTACCACACACAATGTTAAATGAATTCTTCGTGATCTATTAGAACACAGAGATTATTGGATTCGCAGAAATTTCCTTTTCTCTTAACTAACGCGCGCGCGCGTAAGAATTTAGAACAAAGCCGATGGAATGACATTTTTCGCCTACGTATCGAAATTTCTATTGGCATGAATTATGTGCTAAGATTGATGATTTAATTTCCATATCTGACAAGAATTTAATTCTATTATCTTAATGCACACTATCCAGGAACGGGGATTCGAAAGATAGTACATTTCAGTAAGTGATATCATAGCCACTGAAAAAGAATTTAATGGGAAAAAATATTCATCTATAATTGGAGACTCAAATCACAAAAAATAGACTTACAAATTTTAGAAATGCTCTTCAAATTATGTATTGCGAGATAATTTTAAAATATACACTTACTTTTTTTCTCTACTGAATATTGTTTTTCTTTCATCATGGTTATTTAGAAATCTTAAGTATTTCATCCCATGCTGTAAAAAAGGTGCGATCAACAGTAATTTTGCGCAATTCATTTAATAACACCATATCAATAGGGAGAAAATTAGTAATAAATAGAAGTTGGAAGTACCTTTGGAGTATATATAGCTGTTGTAAAAGGCATGGAAAACATCGGCATGAACATCAGCACAGGAAATGCAAAGACATACATTAAAAATGGTCGGAAAATATACGAAGGTTTCTCTGATAAATATATAATGTACTGAAATAACATAGCAGATTTAAAAATTTCCTGGAGCTTTATCTCATCTAATGACGCTGCTGATGGGCAAGTTGAGAGATAAGATTTTTTACCATGATCTCTCATTTTAAATTGAAGTATTCCTAAAACGCGAACTCATATGATTAGTTAATTGAATTTCAGAAGGTAGTGGGGGCCATTACTACCTTTCTGATATCTAAAAGCCCTTTAACAATTATTTTCACAGACGACGAAGACGTTCTATGTTTAGTTGAAGATTCAACTTAAGATGGGATATATTATTTATTTTTTTAAATTTTAAATCAACAAACAATTTCCGATATTATAAATACTAGCTGTTAAGTTCCAAAGTTTATTTTTATTAGGTTCTTAATGAATATTAAAATAGCAATAATGTTTTTGTAGTAAATGATTCGTGTTCTTCGTTGGAGCGTTTTAATACGTTGGATGAAAATAATGGAAGGATATACTAGAGAATAAAATTATATGCGAAACAAATAGTTAATAAAAAATATATTCTTTTGTTTTTTTTAAAAATAACCCAATAATATTGTAATTCTTTTCGCAATGTTGTGTAGTAGCAGAGAGATTTTATATAACAATTTTCCCATATGGGAAATAAAGAATTAAATCTTTTTACATTTGATATTTAGGAATTAACATTGGTAAAGTTTTGTTACATATGAATTTGGAGCAATAGTTCTGATTTTCTTGCAGATAACAATGAAAGAAATTCTTACGTTTAAAATATAAATATAAAGAATGGAAATTTGATGAAAGATCATTTCTATCGGTAAAGGCAATAGTATACAGATTTGAAAATATGTATAATCACCCATGAAGTGTTTTTGTGCGCAGTATCTGAATTTATGAGCTGAAAGTCATAAATATCTGAATCTGAAATGAGAATTTATCTGTTTGATTTTAAGCAAAAGCAGCACCAAAAGGAAATAAATCCAGATATACTACGATCAATGAGGACAGTATTTAATATAAAGACTTAAACCCTCCTACGGTGGCTCCCTTAACCGTGGGGGTGTAAGAGTTCAGAGGTCGCCGGGAAGGAATAGTAACAACACTTCGATAAAACTGAATATTTCTAAGATAAAACCAGGGAACCAGATTCATTAACTCGGGAAGACGCGCAGGGCTGCAAGAATTTAGAACAGAAAATGAACCCCTCTGAGGAAAAGTTCCAAATTCGCAGTAGCTGCATTCAAGGCCATTGCCTCATGACCACAGAAATTTCAAGAATTACCTCCCATTTCTTATCTTAGAAAACTCATCCTCGGGTCTCTGAAGTCCGATGCGCGCTCTCGCGTAACTTTGTAGGATTGCAGTGGAGAACAGATAAAGCGCGACAATCTATAGGTATTTGAGAAATAAATATAAAATGGAAAGATTTAAAAAGTTTTAGCTGAACTATCAACTAATTAATAATCGATTAATGAAGAAAATAAAGATATTGCTGTTGAATAGATAGTGATCGTAAGTCGAATTCTAAAGAGGACTATGAATCGGATATCTGTGAACCCACAGATTATTTAGAAGAAGGATAGGATTAATGCTGCCCATATAAGGAAATTGTTAAAATTGATTCATTGATTGATTTGAGGGTTTTTTGGGGATTTTTAGCTGCAAAGGCTAATACCCGTATCCACAAAAGGTTCAAAGTAAAAAATGTCAGAAAACTTCAGGTTCTGGAGGAAAATATGAAGGTTCCGTTTATTTTCAAAGACTTTGCTTGTGAGTTCCTTAAATCTGTAGGTTGCTGAAGGAACAAGTCCAAGTTTGTTCTAGAAATGACCACGAATCGTTAAATACCTAGAGCAGTGAAGTAAAATATGATTCAGATTATTTATAACGTCGCATGTATTACACATTGGATTGTCTGAAAGATTAAATTTATTCAAAAGGTCTGAGGTTATTAATGTTTTACTAAAAATTCTGGTACAAATTATGTCTTTTCTTCTGTTCTTTGTCCATTTGGAGATGGATCTGATGTCTGGGATTTCTCCAAGTTCTTCATAATATTTACGATCTCTGTAGTTTCCTAAAGTTATTTTTTCAGAGTTGCGCGTCAAATGGGAAAGAATATCCTCTGATGCAATCCAGTTAATGTATGGGCTAAGTTCGGTAAATAATTTGGCGATAAAACCCGCCTTTTCAATCTATAAAATTGTAAGAAAGCTGGAATTATCAAACGGTGTAAACAAACATCACGATAAAATATTAGAACTTTTACGCGCAAACTCTTTATAAAACTAATTCCCGGAAAAATTGGTGAAGCAGAAATTGTATCTTCGGTTCAAAATTATTGGCCGTGCTTATCGATAAAACAATAATATCAATTATTGAGAAGTGCATCAATAGTTATATCCAGGCAACTGTAGGTGATTTTGGACAGGAAATTGTCGCATTGATCCTAAATACCTCAAAAGTATAAACAATCTCTTCGGTCTTCTTAATTTTAATGTATTCCCAAAAATAAAATTTTTCTTATATTTTACACAACGTATATTAATCCAACAAATGTCTTCTATTAAATAAATTTAATTTGCTTTATTAAAAAAACACGAAACGGGTCTACGAAGCCCGACGCGCGTCCTCGTGGGTTAATGCATAAAAATTGAAAATTCTGCCATTGTGCAACAGCGTACTAAACTAGCCCGGATGAGATGCACAATTTTTTAGATTTTAACAATCAGATGCACGATGACATGAGAAGAGTCACCTCTTATATGAATGAAAAAATTTCCATGCGATTCTCTTTATTCTAATTTCGAAGGTATCTATTCCAGGCCTAACAGTAATTTCTAAGCTAAAAGTTCTAAATTAAACTATTTAATTTAAATTTTTCCATAGTCACCATTGCTAGAATTTATCATATTAAAGTCCGCGTTTATTCACATTTGCGATAAATTTGTGCAATAATATATTTATCTAATTAACAGTGGAGATTCCTGAAGGAATTTTGTGCAGCAAAGCGCGCCATTGAATATAAGGTTTTCTCTCCCTTATCAGGCCACTTAATTAAGCGGCCCAAAATTAATCATAGATTTAGATAGCTACGCCAGGGAGTGAAGTCATTAATTATTTCGTCGAATATGCCTAAGATATTAATTAATGTATTGGATTATTTCGGTAGATAATTAAGATAAGTATTGCCTAATCATCTACAGATGCTGCTTTTTTAGTAGATGAATTGGAACGTGAGAAACTTTTGATATTTCAAGGTTATTTTTAAAGTATATTTGCATAATAATACAGAGTAATGAGTTTATAGATTTTAATGGTAATTTTTATTAATGAAAGTATTTAGTTTTTTAGTAGTTTTCTTCTTTATTCGTTTAAATATGCGGAGCTTCAGCATCGAATTTTCCGTATTTATTACTTTATTAATAAAACTATATGCATGCAATAATATCTGATGCATATTTGCTTTCGAAATCTTTATATTTGCAATGGAATCTTAAATTAAATGTAATTTGAAAAAAATCTTTCCTTTCCCGTACTTTCCTTCGTAAATAGGGAGATTAAATCTTGCATGAAAGGCTTCATATCTTAGTACAGCTTGACACATTGTGCAGTTAAATGTCCAATTATATGTGATTGTAAATTTAATTTAATGAATTTGTGGAGAGTTATTTAATTATTATCAGTAAATGGTCCTCCACAAAAATTAACAGCAAGATATTTCAATTCCGTAGAAATCAGGTCCAGCCCGGAAAATATTTTGTCGTTGTTGTTATATATACAGATTTATTGTGTTTTGAGTTCTTACTCAAAAATTATAACGCTAATTCGAAAGACTGTAAACTATGATTATTTAATAGACATGAAATTTCCAGGGATAATGTAATCTATATTTTCAGATGAATTCTATAAGGTTAAGTTACTCGACTAAATATAATAATGAGATGAATTAACTTTCTTTCCTATTTTATATTCAAACAATGATTGATTTATAGCAGAATTTTAAATAAAAGCCTTTTAATTTAATAAAAAATATGGTTAAATAATACATCAATATTTTTTATTGGAAGTAAATACTGAAAGAATTACAGAGATTAGAATTTATTTATCATAAACAGTATTTTTTTTGAATATGTTGTCCATGTGGTACAGAAGATTCTTGATAGGATTCTCGGAAATAAATGATGAAATCAAATGAATTATTAATATATTTTTTAAATTTTGGCAAATATTAATTTTTAAAGATTGATTCACGATGAGAGAATGATGAAAGCATCATTTTCTGCAATAGATATTACAAAAATGAATATTTATCCAACATCTTAAAATAGCTATTTTCAAATACAAATCTATTTCCAGCTTCCTTTTTTGCTGGAATAATAGTCATACTGTTTATATTTGTTCACACAAAGACATAAAATAGGTGAAACCAGTAATATTAGCATTCTTCCTCTCTTATTTGCAAAAGCCCTGAAATGAAGGCAGTGGCTCTAAAAGACTGCGCAAAATTTACAAAATACAACCAGGAGGCAGGAGATAAACAAGCGGCAGTGGTCTCCCCTAAACTTTCTCGTTTACTCCTAACACATGTAGAGAGAAAAATAAGATAAAAGGCAGTGAAACGAACAGGAATCCCTAAACGCAGTGGAGAAAAAAAATAAGCGAAACGTCATACATTTCCGGAGGTCGTCCAATGCGGAAGTGGAATTAGAAGCCGGCGTGATTACCAATAGGGCTGGGTGTAAGATAAAGAAAACGAAATTTGCAATTTGAACGCCTTTTTTCAACCGATTGACACAAAAATTGGAGACAAATCTACCATTAAGGTAAGAATGCCACATACCGAATTTCATTTATCAAAGTATTTTTTTAAAGAAGTTATTGCGCTCAAAAGTATGCGATTATACAGACAGACAGTAAATCCTTCGACGGATTTGTCCAAAATTTGATACAAACCTACATTCCTGATGATAAAAATGTTTACCAAATTTTATCCACCTAGCTAAGTAAGTTTGTGAGTTATCGCGTTCCCATGAACATCGGCATACGGACAGTGAGACTTCCCGTGGACGGATTTTATTCAAAATGAGTTGAAAATCTACAAATTATGTGTAAAGATCACATACCAAATTTCATCCCCGTAGTTCTAATAGTTTTCGAGTTATCGTGTTCACAGACATACAGACACACAGACAGACATAATTCCAAAATTGTGTTTTTCGGACTTAGGGAGTTCTAAAACGTGGAGATTCATCAAAATCTCGAGTTCGAATTTTTTGACGATTACAATACTTTCTCTTTGTATACTTCGTATACGAGAAAGTTAAAAGATGCTTCTGATCTGTGAAATAAAAATTAAGCTACTACTTGTTCAAAGGAAATATTTTATATCTTTCTGAAAGTATTTTTCCTGATGTTTTCTTCTAGCCTAAATTGCGTTTATACACCTTGAGTAGGCATTTCTTTACATAAAACGAAAAATTTTACTACAATTTTCAAAAGCATAAAATGCGTTAACGTGCAGTAAAACTAACTTTGTAGCGAATTTCACGCAGATGCTAATAAATATTAGCGTGCCATTCCAACTAAGAAAAAAAACTAAAATCGGCATTTCTTTTCGTTAGAAGAAAACTCTCTGTATAAAAAGGTATATTTGTTCATTTATTTCTTTCAGGAGAAAGGTTCCCGAAGAAACTTTAGAAATAATATCAAGATAAAAATATATCTCTAGTCAAAGTCACCATTAAGATTTAAAATATCTTAGAAATCTATTGAAAATATTTTTAAGAAAAGCATTATCTTCCGATGCACATCAACATTTTTCATCAGAATTTCAATGAAAATATAACTTTCCTTTGCTATTTAAAGGTTTAATTTTCTACAGTCATCCGAGATATATAAAAAGAAAAATGTCTACTCATTACTTTTTAGCATCATTAGGTTGTAAAAAGCATACTTCCTTTCCCTCCCTATTTTCGGAGGGGGAAATAAGAATATCCATTTTTCAGATTTATAAATAAAAAATCAACTAAATTTCG
>BGPR01053746.1:0-10344 GCA_013235015.1 Araneus ventricosus | reverse complement strand
CAAGGCTCTGAAACTCTTTATCAATCTTAACTGAAGTTATTGCAATTAATTACTCTGTGATTTAAGTGGCGAGTTTGCTGAAGTTAAAAATGAATTCTTATGAATATTTTTAAAGATATTTCTGCGGCAAATGTAAAATGGCATAATATATGGTGTTAGATTATTTATTTTGTTGCAATTGTTTTTTATTACTATCGAATCTATTAATTTCTCAGAAATTAAGTAAATAATAAACATTTTGGTTTCATACAGAAAAAAATGCTGGTAAGTCATTAAAGCTATAAATAAATGTTTGACGTAATTATTACTACAGAGTAATTAATGTGATTAAGAATTTATATTAAAATTGAAATTTTCATTTCCAGTTTTTTGTCTTCCAAAGGATATCAAGATCCATATATAATTACTTTAAAAAAAATTTGTGCAATCATTTCCTTCAGTTTAAAGTAATTCCAGTTTTGTTTCTTCAATTAAACTTTATACACTTTCAATTTGTTTACGCATTAATAATACTCATATTAAATACTCGTTTGAAAAATCATAGAAAATATATCTATATTTCTTGGATAGACAAGGAAACATTCCAAATGCTCTGAAAACTTGCAGAACTCCTAGAACACTCCAATTTTTTAAAATTGAGTTTGCAATTGATAAGGATGACTTAAAATCTTTAAACCTGAAGTTTTGTTTTAATATTTTGAAAAAAATAATACTAGGAACAACGATTAAAAGGTCATTCATGTTATTACTAATTGCTATAGTGTTTCTTTTTCTGGAATGTTCAAATATCTTTAATTTTAGGATACAAGTTATATTTCAAACTGTAAAATTTGGCTTAGCTTCGCTAATAACCATATATATTTATTTTAAGCGTGACTTAAATTTATTTATGATAATAATATACTTTTCTATACTTATGAATTTCAAAATATGTGATCATTACATATTCGGCATCATTTATAAACAAATATTTGTTCTGTTAAACATGTTGAAATGACGGAGGAGAAACGCTAAATTTTTTTTGAAAGATCGGTAATATTTATCATACATCTGAATATGCTTACTGTTACGTTTTTAATATCACGTTTGGATTAGATTAAATAGAATACATCTTGTCATAAAACAGCATATTAAAGTAAATATGTTTAATATAATATGTTATTCAAATGCATTTGTTAATTTGATGTCAAACATGGTATTTTACTTAATTGTAAAGGTTGCAAAAGGTTATTTTAAAGGTTTAGCACTGATCGACGAAGAATATGACAATAATTATTTACTTTCATAATTTTTAGAATAAAAGATGAGAATAACACAGGCAAAAAGTTGGTGCCGGGATATTTGGAGCTGATTTCATACGAATTTGATGCCCTGAATTCAAATATGGCGTTAGTTTTTGCCTATGAGCTCAAATGTCTAAGATATAACATTTTAGTGAAATATACGTTCCACTATCTTAAAATAAATCCATGAATCAAATAAAAAAACTAAACAATTTAATTTTTACTATTACAAAGATAGAGGACAAAGTCATCGATGAAACCAACTAGTCGCTGAATGCTTCGGAAGCTTCTTTTCCGTGATATGCTCGAATGTATTTTGAAAGAATTCCTTTTTAACCTCAGCAGTAATCTGCCATCATCTGCGTATCACATCTTTCTTGATAGCGGTTCTCAATAGCTTTAATATCCTCGTGAAATCTTTCACCTGTTCCTCACTGGTGTCTCCTAAATTTTCTGGAAAACGGTCTTAGTGGCTGTGTAAATAGTACATCTTAATGTTCATTTTACACCCAAGGAATTTGAAACTGCTTAGCATCTCGTTTACCAGTTCAGCATAGTTTTCAGCTTTGCGTTTGCCCAGAAAATGTCCAACAACTGCAACAAATGAAGTCCAGGGTTTTCGCTCAGCCTAATTTATCGAATTTACGAAGACAAGATCCTTAATGAGTTGTCTCGTTTCTGTGACGTCAAATATTCCTGCTTTATTTTTTCTGTACTCTACTAAGTCATTCTTCCCCTATATATGCAAATAATGTTCGGTTCTTATCAACAGCCTTTACAAACTGCTTCATAAGGCCCACCTTAATATGAAGTGGAGGAAAGATGATTTTCTCTCGTCCAACTAATGGCCGTTAACAACATTTTTTCCCCAACGTCAATGTTTTCTCTCTTACGCCACTCTTTCCTAACCCAGTGGTATGTTTTGTCTCTGCTATCCCAAAGACGCAAGAAGCCAGGATATTTGGTATGGCCACTGCGCTATTGAAGGAGAAAATTTACCATTTTTAAATCCACATAAATCACCCATTGATGTCCATGATACCTTATCTTCTCCAAGACCAAAGCTATGGTGTTATATTCTTCATTCATTTTCTTCAGTGAGCAATTGGTATTGAACCATATTTGTTACCGTTGTGAAGAAGGACACACTTCAAACTTCGTTTTGAGCTGTCAATAAAGAGGCGCTAATCATCTGGAAAATATTCAGGAAGACACATTTTTTCCAGGATTCCTCTAATTTCGTGACAAATATAAGACTGTCTTCTAGAGAGAAGAAGGGTAGCAGACCCTTTTCTCTTGTATGGTAAAATGTAATTTTGGTCCTTGCTCCACTACGTTTTTGTCGTTCAACATGAAAGCCAGTAATTCAGAGTCTTCTTTTGACAGGTTGAGATCTCTGGTGAGGTCATTTAACTCATCCTGGTTGAAATGTTGAGGAATTGGTGACATCTCCTCATAATCACTTTCACCTTCATTAGTATCAGAAGTGTGATCAGAGGGACAAAACTCGTCCAGATATCTGGTAGCTGGTGAAACGTTGGTAACCGTACTTCCTCTGAGTGAGGGGCCGGGCGTCTTGCAGAGACTAAATCAGGATATGTCTACTTGCTACGGTTGCTTCGATTGATTCCAGTAATATTTACTAGGCAGAAATAGCAGTCATCGAAATGGTTTTTGGGTTCTCTCCAAACCATCGGTGCGCCGATTTTCAGACTTTTTCTTTTCCCGGTAGTCCACTGCCGTAAATATTCTGTAAAAGTTTTAGAGACCTGATGCAGTGTCCAGGTTTTATCCTGCTCACCAAGCCTAACACCAAAGTATCCAAGATAAGCTCTCTTTACAAAGTCACCAACAGTTTTTCTGTTTTCTTTTAACGTGTTTTCTCCGTATATGTAGCAAAAAAACATCAGGGTGATTTAAACAACAACTTCTTATTTGAACTCTTCTTATTTCTATTCAACAACACAAATAAAACAATTTAAAACACAGTACGGTTTAGGCTAACTTTATAACAACTCTTTCTAAACACACATATCACGAGAGACCAACTTCAATATACCCTGCACGGCGAGAACTCAAAAACTAACCTTAACTCTAGTTGAAGTGTCGAAGGTTACTTCAGTTTCCGGACAGACAATGCTTACTCTATCTGGTGTATTTTCCTGGAAATAACTGGACGGCAGACTGACAGTAGGAAAAATATACCGGAACTAATCAATATCTATATGATTTAAAACTGCACAAAATGGTGTTTGAACTGCACATTTTGGGTAGAACTGCATGTTACAAAACACTGATCTAAAAAAGTAGAGCATATAGAAAAAAAAAATTTAGTATTTAGATTCAGTGACCAAATATAGCTAAAATCTTAGGCACCAAAAAACATGTTTTTCTTGTAGACCTATGTATTGCAATTTTCCTTTAAAAATGAAAGAATACTCTGAAAAATGCTAACGAATGCTAATCAACTAGTAATTAAGTAGTAACTAAGTTGTTATTACAGCAAATAAAAGGTTTGTTTCCCTCGCATTCTAGCTAAAAACTAATTTAAAATAAATTTAAGTTATTTTTTGTTTTGTAATGTTTACAGATCTTGGAACAGATTTTCGAAGAAATTTTGAATCTTCGAAATCTTATAACTTTATATCTACAAGCACACATTTACCCCATACACTTATATAAAAATGGAAAATTAAATCACTTAGATGTAAACATATTTAATTTAAATTTAATAAACAGCGGTTTCAAATAAATTAATAATGCCGGTTGACTTTCTCCTTTTGCTGTTTTTGGGAAAAGATTCATAGAAGTCTATTTTTTTTCGTTTTATATATGATAAATTAGATGCAGTCACTAAATAGACTTCGGATCCAACAAAGTATAAAAGTATAGAACAATTCACTTGCTTTCAAGATAACAATTAATATGAAATCATAAGGATTGAAAGATATATCTACTTTTTAGAGTCTTTTAAAAAGTATATTTAAATCTCTGTTTCCCTTCTTTCGCACAATTTCACATTATTTGTTGATAAATAGCATTTTAATTTTTTATTAAAACCTCTACCACATTTTCTTCACGTATGTTGCCAGCGAAAATCTTCTGCTTAGATTTTAATTTTGAAATGAAATTAGTTGCTTTAAGCGTATTCGCGCGCGAAGAAAGTAATAAAGTTTCAAAATTTCTTTTCTAATTTCCAGTATAATCATTTATTTCTGAAATCCAAACAAGTAGCAAAATCGTTTCACGTTTAACATTTTTAAACCTGATGTTTCGAAGCTAATACAAAGTAAGAAGATAAATATACCTCGAATTTTCAAAATAGAAATAGAATTTAATATAAAAGGTTAGAGAATTAGCTTCCATATATTTTTTCCCTGAAACACGAAAATAAATTTGGCAAGCCAATCCTTTTACTTACAGGTTAAATTTTGCCTTTACTAAAAGATAAATGATTCACCTCAGTGCTGTAAAGTGTATAATTCTTTTCTTGACAGCTTGACCTTCATGAGCTGTAAAAAGGAATACAAATTAAAACAAAAAGTGGGTAAGTAAATAACAAGAAATACACAGATACGAGATGTGTTGGCTCGATGTCTTTTCTATCTCTTGGAAATTAAATTCTACTTTGAAAAAACATTACAACAAAAGCCTTTAAAATACCCTATCTAATATTTGCGACGAGCTAAAGATATAATTTGAGACGTCTAAAGAAGGCGTTTTCAGAAAATGTACAAAATTTATTCATAAAGTTATTTCCTACTTTACTAAATAAATACAGACTTGAAAACTGATATTCCTTAAAAAATATTATTTTCCAAAAAATGCTAGATTTGAAGTTACTGCTCAAAATTTTTTATAGTTTATATCAAGCCTTTGCAGAGTAATATTGCATTTTGTATTGCAAATGAAATCTTATTTTGGAAAAGGTATAAAAATATTGTGATATCTTTCTTTTTCCTCAAGATTTATTTTCTTTAAAAAGTAACTGAATTACTGTATTACTGCTATTTTGTTTATCGATTTTTTACTGTTCCCTGGAATAATCAGCCTGTAAAAATCACCGCAATATCTTTGAAAAATGACCAGATGATCTGATAACTTTAAACACAGATAGGTTCAAATGATGCAAAGTTATTTTATAGAAACTTAATTTTCATGAAATTCCTGTAATGAGTTCAATTTATTATTAATCGATTCTTATCAGTAAGGAAACTGTTCAAGCAATTAAAGATTTCTTGGTAGTTAAGAAGTTAATTTTTTCTCATTATCTTAAATAGTAATTGTCTGTTCATACTAAGATTTGTAAGTAAAAGGCTACACATAAAAAAATCATATCTTGAACTTAATGTTAAGAATTACCTCTCGAGTTTAAAAGCAGGCTTATTGGCCAAGCAAAAAATTCAGATAAATGGCAGGAGATCATATCCTTCGGCTAATTTTCAAAATTTTTAAACTCTTAATTATACGGCACAACATATTTGGGCATTTATTGGTATTTAAAAAAACATAAAAGAACACTAAGAAATGCTAAATACTGTCCAAATGATTTTGTCTTTTTATTTTTTTATTAGTTTTACTAAATTACATACATTGCTGTTCAGAATTATTAAAACGCTATAGAAAATTTAAAACTTTTTTATTACAGAAAATTAATTTATTTATTTACACCTCAAGTGTATAAATTTTATTATTAATTCAAACGTATTCATTAAAAAAAACTTGAAATAACTCAAACTTTATCGGTTAATAAGTCAGAATAGAAATAGTTTCATATAACTTTAAATTGCATGTTGTTCAAATTTATTTGAACAGTCAAAAACTTACAACCAAAAATAACAACTTTTAAAAATAAAATATCGATGTTTAATGTTTATATGGGACTTCTTCAGTCTCAATTATTGCTTTCTGTCTTCTATTCAAGCTATCAACTAGTTACTGAGTTGTTTCTGTTGATATTGCCCCATTCATTTTTGATCGTCTGAAAAAATTGATTTTTATTTCTTCTCTCTTCAAAAGGGTATTTCTGATTCAAAACTGATTATAACTTTTAGATGGGATTAAGGTCTGGTCTTTGTGGCACCACTCCAGTCTTGTTGTTTGAGAAATAATCTTTGTAAATCTGTGATGTGTGCTTTAGGTCATTAGCTAGTTGAAAGATATACTGTCGACAAACACTCAAATTTCTAATGTATTTCTTCAGATTTTGGGACACGACATGGTCATCACAATTTCACCGACACCATTATCTATTATCCACCAATATCCATGATTTCTGATTCAAAACTGACCATAAATTGTAGATGGGATTAAGGTCTGGCCTTTCGGTGGTCAATCCGTTATCCTAATCTTGTTTTTTGAGAAATACTCTTTGGGAATATTTAACGTATGTTTCAGATTATTATCTCGTTGAAAGATATATCGTTGACCCACACTCAAATTTCTGATGGATTTCTTCAGATTTTGGACTGAATATCGACGTACAAACTTACAGTACTTTTACCTTTAATCATCACATTTTACCAACACCTTTAGAGGGAAACAACCCCATACCATGACATTTCCGCCTCAGTGTTTTTCTCTCTGTTGGATATTCATCATTTTAAAAGCCTCACCTGTTCGTCTTCACGAAGTTTAACGTTTTCTTTTATTCAACAAGATCATATTTGATTTTTTATGACCATAAAACACTGTCCCAGAGTTTGGAAATCTTCGAACTATCCTTATATGCAAAGGTCAAGTGCGTTGTCATGTTTCGTTTTGAGAGGTATTGTCTTTGTATGGTCTTTTTCTTTAGATTCAGCTTATCAATCCTGAGGTTTTGATTATATGGCAAACTGTTAGAGCTGACACATCAATTTCAAGTCTTTTAAAATCTCTTTTGACGATATATCGCTCTTTTTCTGATCAAATCCTACATTCATAGAGTCTTCTCGTATTTTCAGTTTTTTTGTCGCATCTTACTTTTTTCACAAATAGCAGATACTCAACATTGACAATTTATACTTTTCCGTAGGTTTTAATATGATACCCCATGCTTTCGATTTTTATTGTTGCGGTGGTGAAGATCAAAATAAATATTTTTGCTTTTGAACACTACTGTTGGGTTGACTGCATCATAGACCAAAACAATTAATTACCAAACAAATTAATCTGTTCAAATTATTAAAATTTACCGAGATAAAAACAAATTAAATTCGTACTCAATTAAATATAATCTTCGTCACCATTTTTTGGAATAATTTTGAACCGCTCGAATATACTGTTTAAAACACTAATTATTTCTAAGAAGTAGTGATATTTCATGAAATAACTAAAAGTTATATGCATTTATGGAGCATGAAATAAGGTACAAGAAAATCAGAATAAAATGGCAAATTATCAATTTTTTATAAATTTATGAACGAAGGATGAAACTTTCACAATCCTTTGTAATAATTTTGAACAATGCTGTATTTAAATATGAAAGCACCTTTAATACAACTTATGAATAAAGCCATCAATGTATTAGGAAATTTCATATCTGTAGCCATATAAAATTCTGAAAATGAGAAGGGAGTGCTATTAAAATATTTCAGCTATGTGCAAAATATATACTATCATCCCATAATATTTTAATAATTATGGAATGTGATGTATTCTCACTTGCATTCATTTTACCGATAAAGGAGCGGGATGCGCGTATTTAATTAAATAAATATTTAGAATATATTCTCGAAATTTCATTCAATGTACCGAATATTTTCTGCCTAAATGGAAAAGACGTGAAAGGTTGTGCTAATTTAAATACTAATGCGATTTAAAATTATTTTACGAATGCATGAAATTATGTAGAATGTATTTAAAATTAGTCGGCCTTAAAATGCAAATTATGTGGATTGATATAACACATAGGGGAAACTAGGGATACTTGACCGAATTTTAATTTTTCTTATTCTCGAATATATGAAATGGAAGTATCATAAAAGGATTTGGTTTTAAGAATGATATATATATGTATGCTAAATTGTTATCTCATTTAATCAAAAAATAAATTTCATGTAATCGCGTGGGTTCAAGTATTCCTAACCTTAAGTATACTTGACACTGCATGCAAAATGTACTTACATTCTTTTGTTAATTTGTATCTACTCGAAGTCATTACATTGAAACTGGTTTAAAATTAAATTTATTCAAAATTTAATTAACAATTAAAATATTTATTCAATTAAATAAAAAAGAAATTAAACCAATAGAACTAGAAACTTAACAAAGCCATTTTCGAGTTAAATAATTGGTTTTAAAAAATTAAATAAATAAAAAACAGAATAGCACCAAAACGCAAATAAAATCTAAAAAATGCTATAGAAATAAGAAATTGAGAAGCTAAATAGACTTTCTCCTAATATTTATACAAAAATAAAAGCAAAAGAATAAAAATATATTTTTGGAGGAAATTCGTATCAAGAAAGAAAGACAACCTGAGCAGAAATGGCGATATGTTAAATAAAACCAAACGATGTCAAATACTCCAAGGAAAAATAATTTATTAAAATAATAAATAAATATTTCTTTCTATGGTGAGGAAAAATAGATAAAATAAATTGCAAATTCTTCTTAAAATTCTTACTAAAATAATTATTTGAAATTATCATATTAACAAAAATATTCATTAAATAATTACTAAGCAACAGTCTTTAGATAATTAGTCTCTATATTTGAATTTCTAATATTGACGACAAACTTCACGCATCAGAAAACTGATCCCAACCACAAAATATGCTTTGTTCGGTTACGACATCGAAGAAGCAACAGCTTTTGATAGGGTCAAGTATTCCTAACTTTTTAGGGTCAAGTATCCATAGCTTTTTAAGGTCAAGTATCCATGACGTTTTAGGGTCAAGTATCCACAACTTTTTAGGGTCAAGTATCCATGACGTTTTAGGGTCAAGTATCCACAATTTTTTAGGGTCAAGTACCCTAACTTCACTTTTTCTAAATAATCTAAATATTAAACCACTTAGAATGAAGATAGTGCAGAACATTGTATTTCAAATTACAGCTAGAAGTATGTTTAAAACTCAGATATATTTTAATTCCTAATATCTTCTATAGTAAACTTCGTATCCACTAAGGAGTGAAAATGTAAAAATTTATTTTCGGTAAGGATATAAAAATGAATGTAGCCATAAGTTAAAATCTACAATTTTAATTGACAGTTTAACATGCAAAATTAATTTTACTGCCAATCAAAATTAACACAATTTTAATTCACAGTTTTAGCACAATTTTGGTTCATCAGAAGAAAAATAAACCATGATTACGTTCCAACCAATTGATGCAGTTTTGTGGTATGAATGTAAACAGAGTAAATTACGACTTCAGTGGAATGTAATTTTTCATTAGCTTTGTATTTTATTAAGCATTCTATAATCTTTTTCTCAGAGTTTGACACTTTCTTGGAAAATAAAAGATATGTTACCGCTTCTGCTGTCAAATACCACAGATGTCTACTGAAAGTTAAAAGACCAGCTTTGTATTTATGTAACCCCAGGTTCGTATTTATCGTACAGATTCAGGGTCTCCCAAATCATCAGATCATTTATAGGAGCATCTGTAGGATTTTGGGCATTTAACTAAACCTTAACAAAAATCAAGTCGTTGAACAAACATATTTGATGCAAATTTTCGATTTATTATTGTCACATTTAAATTGTTTACCAAAAGCATATATCTTTGACGAGTGAAGTAAACATTCATTTTGTATACATTCGCCTGACATTGTGAAATGACCCAGGCATCTGTCAATTAACTTCCCGAGGAGAGTTCTCTCAACACTATTAGGACAATCCCGGCACACCCCTTGTAGTCACTGACGGCAGAGAATTTACCAAAGTCCCCGAACATATACGAGAAATTCGACCCTTGCGGTTTAACTTTTAGTTGACATTTGTGATATTTATCAGAAGGAGCAGTAACATTTTCTTTATTTTCTAATAAAGTGTCAGACTCTGAAAAGCAGAAGATTGCGGCCACCTTAATGAAATACAAAGCTAATGAAAAATCACTTCCCACTGGCTAT